>JAIZAY010000027.1:217500-225000 GCA_029531755.1 Holothuria leucospilota
TATAATATATATGTTAAGGAGTTCAGTTAACCCTACATGAAACATAAAAAGAACCATTTGAAGGGTGTTCACCATAGTACCTCCCATCGGCCTGACTGTAAGTTAAGATTGTACCATGGTGTATTGTTAGCCCACCGCCACGCCACTGTGAAATGAAAAAAAAAAAAGAAATAATGACAATCGTAGTACACGGTCAAGAGATCCCTGTATTTACTTATTATAACATCGAAAGAATCGAAAAGGCTCACAAATTTAGTAATTTTTTAATTTGTTCATCAAAACGTTGTACTTTTCCCTGTGGTCAAAAATTGTATGTAACTTTGTCTACAGCTGGGTAGAATGGGAACACAATGCAAAATTTCTAAAGTGGCCCCCTGTATATTATCATCTTATCAGTGTTTATTGGTACATCCAACTCACAATTTTGTTATGCGTGGACAAGGCTTTTTTAAATGTAAATTTTACGATACAAAGGGCAGTAGTGCAGGGCACGAAAACATCTCAGGATCCTAATCTATGACACGAGTGACTCCTGATGACAATCGTGGGAATTCTTGTGAAATTTCGCTTTTTGACCTTTAGTGTCCCCAGATGACAACCTTGGAAAATTCTTGGAAATTTTGCTTTTTGACCTCTGGTGACCCCAGAAGACGATCTTAGGAATTCTTCAGCAATTTTGCTTTTTGACCGCTGGTGACCCCAGATGACCGCTGATCTCCACCAAAAACAAAAGGGTTCTTTCTCAGACCACCAGACGTTCATCTACCAAGTATGAAGCCTATCCAAGTTTCCTACTTTGAGAAATCCTGTTAAGAATGTTCTCAGAGTTTGACCCTTGGTGACTCCAGGTGACCTTTGTCCTCAACCAAAGACAATTAAAGGGCTTCCTCTTCTTAGTATGAAATCTATCCAAGCTTCCTACCTCGAGATATTGTGTTAACAAGGTTTTCAGTGTTTCACCTCAAGTAACAGCAGATGACCTTTGACATTAACCAAAAACAAAAGGGTTCTTTCTGTGACCATAAGGCATCCACGTAAATGTATCCAAACTTCCTATCTAGATAAAGTGTTAACAAGGTTTTCAGTGTTTGACCAGTGACCCAGATTACCTTTGACTTCCAGCAAAAACCATAGGGTTTTTTCTTCTCACCATAACGCATCCACATATTAAGTATGAAATCAATCCAAGCTTCCTACCTTCAGGGATTGTGTTAACAAAGATTTCAGTGTTTGACCCCCTGTGATCCAGATAACCTTTGACCTCCACCAAAAACAATAGGGTACTTTCTCTCAACATGAAAAAGCAACATACCAAATATGAAAGGTGTCTGTCATTGCTATCTTGAGATATCATGTTTACAAGCCATTTACAAGGTTTTCACCTTTTAACTTAAGATGACCTTTGACCACCAGCAAAGAAAAAAAAAAGTTCTTCGTTACATCATGACAAATCTATACACCAAATATGAAAAGTGTCTGTCATTGCTATCTTGATATCATGTTTACAAGCTTTTTGGTATTTTACCTTTGGTGACCTCAAACGGCCTTTGACCTCCACTAAAAACCATAGTATTTTTTCTCTCAACATGACAAATCCATATACCAAATATGAAAAATGTCATTGGTATCTTGAGATATCGTGTTTACAAGCCATTAACAATCAGGGGCGGATCCAAGGGGGGGTTTAGGGGCTTAAACCCCTTTGATTTTTGAGGATTTTTTTCATTTTGTATAATATATTGTTTATTTTCCCCGGTATGTTTTGAAGGTTATTTTCAGTTACAACAATGCAATTAACATGCCATAATTATAAGTTTGCTGACAGCGTATTTTCCTTCTATCGTCCCGATTCTCTCTAATTTAAAATCCTTACAGAGTCGGTGAGTCCTTCAAAGAGAGGTCCAGCTGTAATCTTGGTTCCCATATGCAATGAAATCGCATCCAGTAGTGCCTAACTCTGTTTTAAAACATGGGAACGCGACTCCAGCTTTTTGCTTGTACTCCCGCTGAAAAGTTCAAATATTGTGTTGACTGGTAGTGGTTGTCGTTGAATTGGAATCACTTAATATAATCAGAAATCGAGAAGGCCAATCATACTTTGGACATCCGTTGGAATTAAAGACGTTCAGGGAAAATTAGACTGTTCAGTTGGAACATACATCTAAAGAAGTTACCATTGTTCTGGAAGGTATTATATTCCAAAATTCACTTATATACTGGATCCCTTTCATTTATTACACAATATATATATATTCCTTTTTTATCCAAGAGTACGTTATGACCAAGATCACTTTTAAACATTATTCCATGCAAAAGAGTGGGTATTTGCCTGGAGTTTCTTGCACATGGGAAGTGCCAGTGACCTGTAGACGGTATTTTAGCATATTTCCCTCTAGACAACATGGTTGTATGTACAGCAAGGGAGGGTATCAAAGAAACGTAATGTTTCCATGGAAATGACAAACATACAAAACATGAAATATGAAGATGGCCTAAGTATAGATTGTAAGGTCTGAGAAGGGTCAATTTTTCTTGGTTCACGCCGCGCAGTGATGGCGCCAGGTGGCGCCATGGCCCCCTGTCGGGGAATGTTTACAGTTTCGTCGAGGAGTCTTAGTCGATACGGTAAAGTGTTTAGTCCCCAACGGCGACAAGTTACCCCGACGGTTTACCTGTTTTTTTTTGCTCTCAAGAGGACAATTTCCCTTAAAAGAACCCACAATTTTAGGCGCGCTAGGCGAGAGGTAGAGTCACTCAAGTTTCTTCAGTACTTCCAATTTACATTACTAGATTGCACAAGACCTGTCAAACTTAACAAGTAACATGTGGGCAGAGTACACAGTTTATTCAGAGGTCGTAAAATCCATCCGCAAAGTCTACTTGCTGTTATCTTGTGTGTGTGTGTCATGCGGTACGGTCAGTTGGTGAGCAACTCAAGGAGCAAAGTTTGGGTATTTCATAGGGTAGTCCAGGTGGTTTCGATAAAATGTATGTTATCCCCGATATGGTCTACAGCTCCTACAGCTTTTCTTTTTTTTCTGTTTGTTCTTAATGATAACATACATTTTTTGTGTAAAACCCCAAAACTTTCGCGCGCTTCGCGCGCTTTGCAATTTTACGTTTCAGATTCAAAAGTACACTATCAGTGCGCAACTCGGCTCATGAAGTTTTCAGTTATATTATGCAAAATATGCCCTGCAATGGTTGGAATATTTAGGCTTCTTCATACCCACTACTTACCACCCCCTCGACATAGGGGCTGTCGGAACTTTGGGTCACTGCATGATCCGGCCCCCTGTCCAGACGCGGATCTAGTCATTTCGAAAAGGGGGAGGGGGCTGAAAGCCCCCATGAATATTCTCCTGGCTTAACATTATGCTAATTTTTGTGTATTTGTTATTGTTAATGTGACGAAAAAGGGAGTCTAAGGCAGGGAAAGCCCCCACCCCCTTGGATCCGCGCCTGCTGTAGGGGAAATGCTGTCGTTACCGTCCTGGTCGGTTTACTTATTTTGGCTTTCAAAAGGGTTATTTTTGCAATAAAAACCAAAATTTTCGGTCCACTTTGCCCACTCTTCCTCAGTTCTGTTACTCATAACTAAATATAGTACAAACCCTTTCCACCTTTTCAAGTAACTTAATATAAGTAGAATACATGGATTTATGTAAATGTCGGTCATTTCATCTTATTTTGCTAAACCTAGTTAATGTTTTCTTGTGTATATCGTGCGGTACTGTTAGTGACTCAAGGAGGGAAGTACAGCGTAGGTTATGCCCGATATGGCCCAACCGCCTTGACAATTGACCTATATATATATATATATATATATATAATATATATATATATATATATATATATATATATATATATATATATATATGCTTCAAATAAGTACAGATTCTTTTTAGTGTAGGCCTATCCAAAAAAATTCGCGCGCTTTGAAATTTCACAGTTTTGAGTTCAGGAAAAACGGTAAATCAGGGCTGAGATATATATTTCTCTAGTATATACAAATATTATGAAATATATTCCCCGCAATATGATAATCTAGTACACAAGTTTTCTTCAAATCCCTCCTAACCAATTCCTTTACGACATCATGGCTATCGGGGCTTCGTGTCGCTGGTCCCTCGTCGGGGAGTCTGCCCCCCACCCGTTGGGCAAATCCTGGCGCCGCCCCTGACGCCGCGCCAACCGATGGTCGCGCTCCGCTTAGATAACGAGACAACCAAAACTCCCATGCATGCGATTAAGCCAACCAGTTGAATTTTAAGGCCCCAATACCAAAATACTTTCAGAAGATTTCAAAAAGAGGAACCAAATTTTCTTTATTGAGCACAAGCGAGCAACTTTGAGTGAGTCACTGTGAGTGCCTAGAGAGAGCACAACAAATGACTGAATGCTCCGAACTCCTGACGCCCAAGATCGCTATCGGGCTGTATAGCATGCATCTCTCACAAGAAGGAAGACAACTTTCTGACAGGACATTTATCAAAAAATTTCTGACACAGGGAATTCCAACGAAAGCTTGTTTTTATACGGATCAGAGAGCCTAGAAAACGCGTGGGAAATGCCATTTCCTGCAATCCGGGGTCTTCTGAACCAAAAATTTCCTCTGTGCGCTTCGCGCCAACTCACGGTGGCGCTCCGCTTAGATAGTAACTAAATCGCAACCCCCCCCCCTCCCCCTTAGTCAAAACCTGCATCCGCCCCTGAACAAGGCTTTGCAGTTTAACCTCCGGTGACCGCAAATGGTCTTCAATCTCCACCAAAAACAACAGGAAAAACAACAGGGTTCTTTCCCTCACCATGACAAATCTATATACCAAATATGAAAAGTGTCAGTATTTGCTGTCTTGAGATATCGTGTTTACAAGTTTTCGCAGTTTATGGAGTTGATACTGATTATTTTGTAATAAGTTTGAAGGAAATCATTGCAAGATAATGTTTGTGATAAGCTTCTTACTCATGTATCACTTCCTATATTTATCGAAAATGTGATAAATTGTAGTTTTTGTAGACAGGGGTTGCATATGATTAATGTCTAATGGTGAAAAGTGTCTGGTCTCGAATTTTTAATAAAAATTTTAATCATTAATTACCCTATCATCGCCATTTCAGTTCAGTTCATTAAGAAGTGCAGAATCGTTTAGTTCATGAAGATGTGAGTAAATCTCAACAGATGTGAAAAATATCATGAACTTTGTGAACAAACTCAATAAGCCCCTTTAAGTTATATCTATATATGTGGCTTTGTGTACCGTGTTGTTGCCAGTCATGGTTTGTACAATGTGACATACTTATGCACTGTGGTGCGTAACGGAGTGTGTATTGAAGTGACAAAGCTTGTAGCAAAATAACATCTCGGAAATCTTAATTGCTGCGTGGGGTGGTTGTATTTGAGAAGCTATCGTGTAACATGTGATGGCTGATTACCGAAATCAAAATGTCGTTAAGTCATCTTTCAATTATGTGATTACTGTGTGACATCACCTAAAATCGTGTTTGTGACGTTTCACATGTGCATGCTCTTTACACAATTCTGTTAAATGAAATGGAGTCTTTAAATCAACTTTAAGTTTATTTTTCGACATTCTGGAATGCGGTCCTCGACCTTAGCCCTGCTTCTCTGTCTGACCCGGGAACTGTCGGAGAAAATAACTGATCGTCAATTTACTAGCCTAGGATAATTGCGAATTTGGCGTGACTTCATCCTTTTAAGGGGTTACTTGCCGCAACCTACTAATTTTGGGATGTCAAATGTTTCACTTATACTGAAAACGTAAGCCTGAAAAACGACGAAATGATCACATTAGTGACCCACGGATGCTAGAAACAGAATTGTAGACTTCAGGGGTGGGACCCTCAGAAATTACAATCGTCAGGGAAGGCTACCCCCTCAGTGAAATTCAGTTTCATCGGGGAGCCTAAATATTAAGACAAAGTAAGTAATCCCGCAACAAAGACCAGCGGACCTGACAATTTTTTTTTCTTGAATTTGCTAAAGGAGAAGCGATTCTTAATCAATTCAAATCCAAATGTTCAACTTGTCTTCAAAAGGGAACCAGAATATTTTCAACTCGGAAAATTTGCCTCTACCATCCTTTAAGCAGTCAATCATCTTCTTCGGCGCTTTGGTTTGTCCCTCCCCTCCCATTGTGCTTGGTACTCAGCATAAACAATGGAGTAGGGAGCACAAGCCAGTGAGCCACAATTGGAAAAAAGGCCGTGGTCGTCTCGACTTGAACCAATTGGTTGGAAACTGGGACGTTAAACCTCATCTAACCTAACCTAACCCATTGGGGGATGGACTACCCTGTCAGGCAAATCTTTTCGCCACCCTAGTTTGTTGACACAAAATTATGATTTAAAATGCAATTTCCTGCCATCTAGGGCATCTAGAAGCAAACTTTTTCTGATCTCAGCCTCAAGCATGGTGGGACTGGGATCGCGTGGGGCTGAGGTTTGATGGAGCTGAAGTCGGGTGGGGCTAAGGTCAGACTGGTCCCGTAAGACGTTGTAGAATTGTAAGTTTGCCGTCTTAAGAAGCCGCTTCCTTATGAAAAACCGTACTCTAAGGCTACGCTTCTGTTTGCCAGATAAGCTTCAATCGGGACCTCTTAAAAGTATGAATTTCCCTCTCGCGAATGGGTGTCCTCTCTTTACAAGTCTGAGATTCTCCCCTGCCCCCCCCCCCCGACTTCATCACAACCTATGCATTTGGCGCTCACTGAGAGTAAGAGAATCGCTGCTTAGGATCAATATGGAAGCTATATGGAGCTATGTTTTAGCATCACGCACGAGGATGGAGATTCAATCAAAAGTGCGAGTTGCTCTTATAAGAGTCCGTCTGTGCCGGGTCCTGGGACCTCCCGGGGAAATATTATGAAAAAAAAACCTTTTTATACGATTTCCCACGTTCGGAGAATAATCCTTAACAATATAATCAGGGGACAATTGACTTGTTGCCATTTCACTATTTTTTCAATAGGGCTATTTTTAAGAGTTTGGAAATCGGGAGGAGGGGGGGGGGGGGTCAACTGCCCAATTGCCCACACAGGCTATGGCTCTATAATTTTAGTAAAATTCTGAGAAAGTGAAACAGTCCCCTCACCTTAAAAATAGCTAGGCTAAATGCCATCGTAATGTTCGGAATTTATGAAGTTTGCAACCTTTTTTTTGTTTTATGAAGATTTTTAGTGAAGGTCCCAAAGTGTTGTTTACATAATAGGCAAGCTCAATTAAAAATAACTTGTGCCGTGCACTTTACTACATAATAACAGGGTGTACCAAACAGGTCTGAATGCAGCTCGTTCACAGATCAGGGAGCCAACAATAAGTTGCTTGGCCAAACGGAGTACCTGCGTGATCACCGACAAATGTTTATCAGAACGTAACTTAACTTTCTCTTTTGGAGATCACATGAGTGATAAAAATTACAAATTAAGCATTCCCACACAAAACGTAAAGAAAATCCCTAGTTTCGAATCGGAAGTTGCG
>JAIZAY010000027.1:227500-298054 GCA_029531755.1 Holothuria leucospilota
TTTAGCTCCCTAATTCAGCTTTCCGAGTCCCCTTTTGGAAAATTGTGGTTACGCGCCTGTGAGAGCTTCTTTACTATAAATCAACAATGCACCACTGCATAATAAACATATGCCACCGTGTACATAAAAGCACGATACGCAAAACAAAATACCCAATAAAAATGACTGAAAAGGAGTATGCCGTACAGCCTGCTACATTAGCAGCCTAGCACCACTTCAGAAGAACAAACTTGGAAGAAGTCAACTAGTGATTTCAAAATATTTAATTTAAAATACATGTGAGCATGGATCATTGGCCCTCACCACAACTCTGCTACGTTTCCCTTACTCGAAATCCAGATATGAAATTCCATATATGGGCCAGATATGGATTTTATATCTGGCCCATATCTGCTGCAGATATGGGATTTATATCTTATATATTATAAAAAAAATTGGGCAGATATAACCCAGATCTACGCCAGACCCAGATCTAAGCCATATATGGCCAGATAAGGTTTTATCTGGATCAAGTCTTTATATGGAACGGATAAAATTTTATCTGGACCAGATATGATCCTTATATGAGCAGAATATACTTCCATATATGGCCCATATCTGCATCAGATATGGAATTTATATCAGATCAGATAAAAAGTTGGGCAGATATAACCCAGAACCAGATCTAAACCATATATGGCCAGATAAAGTTTTATCAGGATCAAGTCTTTATATGGCACAGATAAAATTGTATCCGGACCATATCTGCTTTAGTTATGAATCATAGTTAGGACTTATAGTCCACAATCCTCATTGAGCCACTGTGCTTTTTATGTGCATAGAAACGGACACTATGAAAGAGGAAGAACCAAATCCGGACCGGCAAGAACACAACCATGAACTACTTACAATCATTTACAAAGTTACCTTACACCAAGCTAGCAAAAAGAAAACTAAGGCTTTTTTTCCAAACGTCCCCTCAACTCTCTGGCGAAAAGCCAGGGGCGAAAACCAAACAAAACTCCCGAAGGAGTTCTGCTCGCTGAAGGAGTAACAACGTCCCCAAGGGACAAACTTTGACTTAACTGACACCACCCGACAGTGGTCCCGTTCTAGACTGGCTGAATAGAACAAGTCCCACTTGGGAGCTCCGCCGTCGTGATCACGGATACTCCTACGCCAGGACTAATGCAAAAAAAAAAAAAAAAAACTGAACACCAGCAGAAAATGTTTAAGAGCTCCATGAAGAATTTAATGTAAGTATTGGGTTGAATTGACTTAAGTACATAAATTCAACTTATTTCATAACAATGAACAGTAAAATGCCTTGAAATTTCCTATTTTATGTCATCACAGTGATATGGGCTTCTTATTTTAAACTTTATTAAGTATTGACTCTAAATTTTGATTACTGTGTAGTGCATATTTTACTTTCAACTTCCTAAATCATGAAAAATGTAGGTTTAGATACAAGCTCCGCCCAAATATGCAAATCATTTGCATAAGTTCACAAAATATACTACGGTATTAACAAAAGTGTAGCCACTAAATAACTGCGAATGGAAAGCTCCAGAGAATTCCAGAATTCTGTGGAAGGAGAACTGTTTACGTAATGTGCCAATTATAGCAGCTGCCTGGCGACACTTCTAAGAAACAGTACCATTCTTTAGGCCTACTACTACTGTGCATACAAGAAACATTCTTGTAATTGCTCGACTGTGTGCACTGGAAGTTTCTATTAAATTCCGGAGATTTCTCGATTGAAAGCCTAGCGTATAAAAGGCAGTTCAACAACTGTCGTAGGAGAGAGATATCATAATACTTCATCTAAACCAGACGCTGTCATACTGCTGTGTTATCATTGTCCGTTTGTTGAGAAGTCATTCTCTGACCGAATCACCTGAAGCCAGCCACTGACACTGCACACTTGTGATAAATTGCCCTACGCCGTTTCTACACTGTGTATTGAGATCGTTATCATCCATCATCGCCTAGCCTTGTCATTATTCGCTCGTGGAACCAGTTCCTACGCTACAGCACGCTGCAGGTCTACTACTGTACCATCGTCGACGTGCATGCACTACCAACCCTTGGACCAGACCAGAATAATATTAAGTAAAGGATTGTGAGTAAATTTAATTAAATATTTTAAATTTAAGTAAGATAAGGAGATCGTAAATAATAATTAAGTTGTTGAATTTTAATCTCGTTCTTCTGTGATCTTTCGCTGTTATTGGTTTGACTTGCAACCAAGCCGTAACACAAGCATAATTCAAGAATCAAATCAAATAAAAAATAAAACAAACTAACAAAATGCTCATTTGCATATTTAGCATATCAAGTTATATCTGGCTTGATATGGCCATATAAAACTTTATTTGCATATCTGGACTAGCATTTCATCAAGGTATATCTGGCTTGATATGGCCATATAAAACTTTATTTACATATCTGGAAAGGCATTACATCCGTTATATTTGGCTTGATATGGCCATACAAAACTGTATTTAAATATCTGGAAAGGCATTTCGTCCGTTATATCTGGCTTGATATGGCCATATAAAACTTTATTTACATATCTGGAAAGGCATTCCATCAAGTTATATCTGGCTTGATATGGCCATATAAAACTGTATTTACATATCTGGACTGGCATTTCATCAAGGTATATCTGGCTTGATATGGCCATATAAAACTTTATTTGCATATCTGAAATTGCATTGTACCAATATATATCTGGCATGATATGGCCATATAAAGCTGTATTTACATATCTGGACTGGCATTTCATTAAGTCACATCTGGCTTGATATGGCCATATAAAACTTTATTTGCATATCTGGAATTTCATTGCATCAATTTATATCTGGCTTAATATGGCCATATAAAACTTTATTTACCTATCTGGACAGACATTTCATCAAGTTATATCTGGCTTGATATGGCCGTATAAAACTTGATATAATGTATCAAGGCATCTAAATCTGGCTGTATATCTGGCTCGATATGGCCATACAAAGGCTTTATTTAACCAGATATATCCAGATATCACTCCATATCTGGGTTTGGAGTAAGGGTTGTCTTGTCCGATATGGTTATTTATATCACAAAATCAATTCAAGGACCGGCACCGAAAGGTTTCGGGAGCCTCATGCAGTCCTAAGGACCGCGTTTGAGAATCACTGGCTCAGACAGAGTCATATTTTAGGATGGTTGAAGTGGCCGCGGCAAAGTTCCCTTGACCTGGCTTTTCTTTCAGCAATGGCTTACCAAACGGCCTAAGGTCACCTGGCCGGGTGGCTATAGTCACATATTTACAGCGGTCATCCCATCCATGTCACACATACGCCATCACTGGAGGGTCACCAAAAAGATGACCAGGTACGTACGCAACCGTGTTATTTCTTTTACGGCATATTTGCTGTCCTTTATTTTTTCTTGCCTTTAATTTTTCTATTTTTGGGGGATAGGTTTTACTTCCTTTTTGATTTGTTTTTCATTCTATTTTGCTTTTCTTTCCTTTTTTTCTTTTTCTTTTGTTTACTATTTTATTATCTAGTTCCCCTTTTTATTTTTTATTTGTTATTTTTATGTTATTACCTCTATTTCTCTCCCACTTTCCCCCTTTTTTCTTTTGGCCTCCTTTAGGTTTTTATCTTTTGCTGGGTTCCCAGGCGCCTTCTTAGTTTTTATCTTTATCTCCTGCGTTTTGGTATTCTAGGCATTTTTATCCAGGTCTTAAGTTCTTAGGTGCTCTTTTGAGTTTTCTTGGTTTGCTTTGTCTAGTTTTGTGTCTTTTAGGATTAGCTTTTAACTTATCGTGTAGTAGAGCTTTCGTTTTTCTCTGTGTTTATTTTCTCCGTTTTTAAATGCTTGTGCAGTGTTCTTGGTTTTATTGTATACAAGAACGTGGCCTGACGAAGGACGGTTTGCCGTCCGAAAATTTGTGAATAAACGTTTTAGTACTGCAATGGACTTCTTCTCTGGTTTATATTTTGACTCGGTGCTGACCGAGTCACCGAGCACCTGAGGTCAATCAAACAGAACCTCCCAGGGTTCCCGGTAGCCACACACTTCAATCCCCCGTCAACATGCTCGATCCGTGACTTGATGGTTTCGGCGGCCATCTCGTGTCGAGGTTCCGATCATGACCGCCTAGCTGCCGAAAACCGCCTAATCATGAAACTTGGAACCCTGTCCCCACATGGTCTGAACGTTAGACTTGAACTGTTATAACGCAGCAATTCCTGCATTGTTTTGACTTGTGGTAACCACTTAACACTGTCTGTTTTCCTAGCCGAGTTTTACCGTGCCCAATTTTATTGTGTATTTTTAAATTGTACGTTTGGCCGTGTCAACGATCAGTTGCATTTTTGCCACCTGATGAAGGGTTTAAACCCGAAACGTCGTGGAATTTTTCACAAACTTTTAGCACTATTTACTACTTCATTTTTACCTACCTACTTCATAAGTGCTACGCAGTACTTTGACCTTATATATATATATATATATATATATATATATATATATATATATATATATATATATATATATATATATGTATATATATATATATATATATATATATATATATATATATATATATATATATATAAAAACAAAAACAGGAGTGTTTTACATGCTTCCTAAAATACACAAGTTGAGTGAAAAGATTCCCAATGAGGTATCGGACTGGGTAAACTACGCCATCGAACACTATATGAAAGTATCGGGGCGGCCCATCATCTCTTGCATCAACACTATTACTGAACACTTATCCGCTTACGTAGACTCCTTCCTCCAGCCACTACTACCCAAGGTGCGCAGCTACTTAAAAGACACTACCCAGTTTTTGCAAAACGTTAAGAATTTAGATTCTCTACCCAGTAACTGTTTATTAGTAACTCTTTATGTTACAGCTTTATATACAAATATACCGCATGACGACGGTATTAAGGCGTGCGAGCGTTTTCTCTTAATTGATAACGTCCCCAAACCCCTGGTCAGTAATCTATGTTCCCTGATGAAATTTCTATTAACACACAACAACTTCACTTTTGATGACAAACACTTCGTTCAAGTGAACGGAACCGCCATGGGAACTAAAATGGCCCCGGCCTATGCCACTCTGTTCATGGCGGCTTTGGAGGAAGATTTCTTGAGGGAACGCGCTCGCAATCCCTTATTGTATCTAAGGTTTATTGATGATATTTTTATGTTGTGGGAACACGGGGAAAATGAGTTGATTTCCTTTATCAGCAGCTTAAACTCTACCCATCCTTCCGTTAAATTTACTTCCAATTACTCCCGTAGTTCACTACCTTTTCTCGATGTCTCAGTCACCATTGATAATTCTTTGATCAAAACTTCGATCTACTCCAAACCAACTGACAGACATTCATATATGCATTTTCGTAGTTTCCATCCCCCTCACACTAACCAATCGGTTATATACAGCCAGGCTCGTAGATACAAACGTATTTGCTCTGATGAAGCTGATTTTCGTATGAAATTACTTAGCCTGAAGCAACAATTTTTAGATCGCGGCTATCCTCTTCGATTGATCAATAACAGTATCAACAAAACCAACAAATTCTCCCGCAGGCAGCTCCTGCAGCATAAACGCCCCCAAAACGATGACCGTGTTCCATTTGTCACGACCTATTTCCCACAATGTAAACAATTGTTCAAACACTTTAAAGTCCTCTGGTTGTCTCTCAAGCAAGTTGACCCTGAATCACCTTGTTTCAATTCCCCTCCAGTGTTAGCACTAAAGCAACCCCCCTCGCTCAGATCTCTCTTGGTCACAAGCCGCCTACCCCCATTAGCTCAGATACCATCTGGCAATAAACCCTGCAATGTATCACAGTGCCAAATTTGTAAACATATAGTCACGGTTTGTGCAGTTACCCGCCCCCCCCCCCCCCCCGGACACAAATCAGCCTACATCCCGGTTATTTCAAATGTGATTCTGCCAACGTTGTGTATTTCCTCTTTTGCAATAAGTGCTCTCAGGGCAACTACATAGGGGAGACAAAAACCCCCTTCCGTCTTCGTTTCAACAACCATAAACAAACCATACGTAGTAACTCTAAGGCCCACCCGGTTGCCGTCCATTTTATTTTGCCATCCCACAGCCTAATTGACCTAAAAGTGTGTATCGTTAAAGGAAGCTTCAAAACCGATTCAGAGCGAAAAGCCCATGAACTAAAACTAATCCGCAAGGTCGATAGTCGCAACAAAGGACTGAATTGGGAGTTTTCACACTTGGGTACATTCTCCTGTTTGCATTGAACTTGACTGTTTTTGCATCTAGTCACTAAGCTCAATAACGCTGAAGAAGAAGCAGGGCTTCGAATATTTCGTTATCTTTGATTTATAAGGAAGTTGGTAATAAAGGCATTACGTCTGTGGATTTTATTTGTCTATTTCATATATATATATATATATATATATATATATATATATATATATATATATATATATATATATATATATATATATATATATAGGTCGAAAGTTAATAATAGTGCATTCGATCTTGAATTTTTATACCAATCCTAGAAAGAGCATAGCCCTTATCAAAGCAGGAAAGGTTCAGAGAAAATACCAGAGAGAAAAATTGAGCCGTACCGAGGGTTTGAACTCGCCATCCTCTGCTTTCCGGGCAGAGTCTGTGACCACTAACACAACTAACAGAACTAACCAACTTCGATCTACTATATATATATATATATATATATATATATATATATATATATATATATATATATATATATATATATAACTCTAAATTATACATTTGGGAGACATTGGGATAAAATCCTTCCTTAGGGAGACAATCGGTTATATTCATAAAATTTAATATATTTCCATATCTAAGCATACAAATATTCACACAAAAATACCAATAATTCTTAATGAATGCCTTTAACGTATGGTACGTTTGTTTTAACTGTATCTTATACACACAAGGTTTAATTAAATAAACAAAATATTATAAAGTATTTCGCAATACTTATTTGTCTCCCTATAATACATATAAATTACACGCAGCACATACCACACCTGTATTTCTATGGTAAATAATAGCACCTATGATGTATTTATGCAGCTTACACAGTGGCATAATAAAGAGGGCGCTAATACGCTACCATAGAAATAAAAATCTTTTAGAAAGAATGTAGAGAAGGGGTTAAAATAATGGTGCAAAGAATTAGGGAGACGTGAATTTGTCTCCCTAGTGAAAATGTCTCCTTAATATACCAATTATAACTGCAATTTGTCTCCCTAATAGGGTATTAACAGAAATATATATATATATATATATATATGTATATGTATATGTATATATATATATATATATATATATATATATATATATATATATATATATATATATATATATATATATATATATATATGAAACCCAACAACATCCCTCTCTATGTGCACAAACAGAGCAAACATTTCATCCGACGAAAACACTTTTCAACACCTCAGCATCTCATTGGACGAAAACACTTTTCAACACCTCAGCATTCATATACCAGGAAGCACTGCACAAAAATGGCTATGGGTATGATCTAAAGTACGGAACCCAACCGCTTAACACCAGTTAACAAAACAAGGCCACAAAACGAAGGCGTGAAAGAAACATAACCTGGTTCATCCTCCCGTTCAGTGACAATGTCACCACCAACATTGGCAAGAAGTTCTTCAACCTTTTAGACAGCTGCTTCCCGCCTGGACATTAACTACATACTCTACTCAACAGAAACACGGTAAAACTGAGTTACAGCTGCATGGCAAACATGGACCAAATAATATCAGCGCACAACAAATACATACTGACCAAACACAATCTGTAACCAGCAACACAAAACAACTGCAATTGCAGAACACAAAACCAGTGTCCACTGGAAGGCAACTGCCTCACCAACAACATAGTGTACCAAGCCATTGTAACACGCCATGACAATCACAAGGAAGAAACTTACACTGGTCTAACAGAAAACACCTTCAAAACCAGATACAACGCCCACAAGTCTAGCTTCAAACACAAAGACAAGAGAAACGCAACTGCACTCAGTGAATACATCTGGAAATTAAAGGATTCAAATGTAGAACACCTCGTGAAATAGAAGCTTATAAGCAAATCTCGGGCATACTTCACATCATCAAAAAACTGCAACCTCTGTTTAGAAGAAAAGTTCTTCTTTATACTCAAACCTTCCTTAGCCACTTTAAACAAAAGAAACGAACTCATCAGCTCTTGCAGACACAGAAATAAACATCTGCTGTGTAATTATTCCAATAGGTAATGTATCTTGACTCGACATAATAATCCGTGCCTGTTTTCAAAACGAACACGTTTTCAAAAACGAACAGGTCCACAGTACGGTTCAACGGGCACGGACATATTCAACGTTGTTGACACCATTCTACATCAGGCTTCTGAAGAGTGAGGACCTATTCAAATCGGCCCTTACGAAACAGTTCTGTAAAGCTGTCTTGTGGTAACGCAGTTACAACCTTTCAATATATATATATATTTGTATATATATATATATATATATATATATATATATATATATATATATATATATATATATAAATATACATATATATATATATATATATATATATATATTTGTATATATGTATATATATATATATATATATATATATATATCTATATATATACATAGATCCCACCTTTGGTCGACATTCCATCGTCCAAAATGTGTACCTTAGGTCGACATTTACATTAGGTCGACAAATAACAAATAGGCCTATGTTAGAAGGAAAATGGCCTAAGGTCTCTGTGCGACTATTTAATATAGAGTGGATTGACTCATTCATATAAAGTCGCTACGTCACTCCACCTACTATATATATATATATATATATATATATATATATATATATATATATATATATATATATATATATATATATATATATATATATTACAGTCGCTCTCAACACGAGCGAGATATTTATATATATATATATATATATATATATATATATATAATATAAGTCGTGATTGGTAGATCGAAGTTAGAATGTCTAGGTCGAAGAGTAATTGGTTAATACATTCGATCTTGAATTGAAACCAAACCTAGATAGAGCGTAGCCCTTATCAAAGAAGGAAAGGTTGAAAGAAAAGCAGCAGAGAGAAAAACTAAGCAGCACTGGAACTCGAACTCGTGCGGTCAACGGCTTTCGCGGCCGTGCCTAGAACCACCAGCCAATGCAGCTTCTGATTTCCAGACGAGACAACAGACTTCTTATACCAGCGAGCTCAGTTTCTCTCTCCTTGTTACCATGGTAATCCCTGAAGCGGGAATGAATATTCAATAAGTCGTGATTGGTAGATCGAAGTTAGAATGTGTAGGTCGAAGAGTAATTGGTTAATACATTCGATCTTGAATTGAAACCAATCCTAGATAGAGCGTAGCCCTTATCAAAGAAGGAAAGGTTGAAAGAAAAGCACCAGAGAGAAAAACTAAGCAGCACTGGAACTCGAACTCGTGCGGTCAACGGCTTTCGCGGCCGTGCCTAGAACCACCAGCCAATGCAGCTTCTGATTTCCAGACGAGACAACAGACTTCTTATACCAGCGAGCTCAGTTTCTCTCTCCTTGTTACCATGGTAATCCCTGAAGCGGGAATGAATATTCAATAAGTCGTGATTGGTAGATCGAAGTTAGAATGTGTAGGTCGAAGAGTAATTGTACTGTCCATGACGTCATGGACAGTACCTTAGGCACGCTTCTCATTTTCGAGAAGCAGTTCTTTCGTTCAATGTTTCTTGATTCTCACTGAGTGCTTTGTTCTACCATTAAGCTCATTATGTAGAGTGAATCATGTAGATGGGAACGAGACTTCTTGGTCACTTTTGGTTGGAATGGGAATGAGAATGACTGGTTTTTATTTCGGCAGTTTTGTATTTTATTGTTTTGTTAAGAATGGCTTGAGTAAGTCAAACTACCTAAATAGTAGTACAGAATATTGTGGCACATGGTCGTACTGTCGTATTTCGCCCAGTACTCTACGCACGCTTCTTATGTCGTAAAACACACACTGTACGGCTATAAGTGCTGTCGCGTTTGCTGATTGGTCGATTGCTTAGAGTATGTAGCCAAGGTCAATCACGAAAAGTGAGATTTCTTGAAGCGTTGTGAAGCAAGAAATGAAGTTTGCAGCCTACTATAAGTCCATTGTGATGATATCTGCGGAGAAGTACAGCTAGGCTCATTGGCAGCTCTCTACAGTACACCAGGGAGCTGGAAGACACTAACACTAACGCCTAGCTGCGTCGCCGCCATGCACTGGGCTATTAGGCCTACAGCGCTCAGTGCATAGGTGGTCCCTCGTTATTAAGAACGGATGAAGTATACTGTATGCACGTGTACGTGGTAAAAATGTCTCAACAAGCGACGATTTGTTTAGACATGAAATATTTTTGAATACTTCCCACAAGACCAGGAGAGTACTATTTCCTGCATGCAAAACCAAAAATTTGTGCTTCTCAAAGTCAAACAGTAAAAGCAAAGTGATCTGTCATTCAAACTTCGGTACATGAAGAGGATTAAATTATCTTCAAGTACATATAGGGATTTAGTCGAGCTTTCTCACATCTTCACTGTGCCAACACTGAAAATTGAAAGGGCGATATTCTAAAGCTAGCATAACCACTGAGGACGTTTCCAAATACCAGCACAGAAACAATCATGGACAGTAAGTGGTTACGATTTTCGTAACCACATTTTCTAGTTGGTTAATACATTCGATCTTGAATTGAAACCAATCCTAGATAGAGCGTAGCCCTTATCAAAGAAGGAAAGGTTGAAAGAAAAGCACCAGAGAGAAAAACTAAGCAGCACTGGAACTCGAACTCGTGCGGTCAACGGCTTTCGCGGCCGTGCCTAGAACCACCAGCCAATGCAGCTTCTGATTTCCAGACGAGACAACAGACTTCTTATACCAGCGAGCTCAGTTTCTCTCTCCTTGTTACCATGGTAATCCCTGAAGCGGGAATGAATATTCAATAAGTCGTGATTGGTAGATCGAAGTTAGAATGTGTAGGTCGAAGAGTAGTTGGTTAATACATTCGATCTTGAATTGAAACCAATCCTAGATAGAGCGTAGCCCTTATCAAAGAAGGAAAGGTTGAAAGAAAAGCACCAGACAGAAAAACTAAGCAGCACTTGAACTCGAACTCGTGCGGCCAACGGCTTTCGCGGCCGTGCCTAGAACCACCAGCCAATGCAGCTTCTGATTTCCAGACGAGACAACAGACTTCTTATACCAGCGAGCTCAGTTTCTCTCTCCTTGTTACCATGGTAATCCCTGAAGCGGGAATGAATATTCAATAAGTCGTGATTGGTAGATCGAAGTTAGAATGTGTAGGTCGAATGTGTAGGTCGAATGTGTAGGTTAGAATGTATAGGTTCTTCGACCTATATATATATATATATATATATATATATATATATATATATATATATATATATATATATATATATATATATATATATATATATATATATATATATATATATATTTTTGCCTATTTTTCACCCTGGGGGAAAAATTGTGTGAAAAAAACATACATTAGGGGGAAAATGTACATTAGGGGAAAAAATCGTTTTCCCTTAACGTTTTCACACTCTTTTTATATAAGAATACGTAAACGTATGGTAACTTGCTTTCAACCACACAATCTACATACTATTACTTCAATGTAGACGAATTTACGGACACCTATCCGTTAACACTAACGGATGGCGAGCCATTGAAATAACGTTGATTATGTCTTTGAACAGTTTATTTTACCTTAGGCGAAATATATGCTTATGTATTTTATTGTTTCATTTTCGCCTTAACAAAAACGCGGTATCGCGGTTTCCCCCAACCTGTCGAATTAGTGTTATATATATATATATATATATATATATATATATATATATATATCTATATATATATATATATATATGTATAGTAGGTAGAGTGACGTAGCGACTTTATATGAATGAGTCAATCCACGCTATATTAAATAGTCGCACAGAGACCTTAGGCCATTTCCCCTCTAACATAGGCCTATGTTAGAGGGAAAATGGCCTAAGGTCTCTCTGTGCGACTATTTAATATAGCGTGGATTGACTCATATATATATATATATATATATATATATATATATATATATATATATATATATATATATATATACATATATATATATATATATATATACATATATATATATATATATAATAGTACTTTGATTCCTTCAAATACATCAAAAGTGACGACAAAACGTCATTTTTCACCACGAAATACATTTCTAGGATGCAATATTCCTGAAACAAAGTATCCCAAAAGACGTCAAAATACCTGGACAAACGGCAAAATATTTGCGCAGTAGGCAAATTATCTGGATAGACGTCGAAAAACCGTAACCCTTTTGGCGTTCCATAGGTTCGTCTTAAACAGCCCAATCAGTCTTGTTATAAGTACAACTAAGTCACATCAATGTTAATATTATAGTTATTACCTCTTACATTCCTTGATTTGAGAGTTGATAGGGTAGGACCGACCTTGAATGACCGAGGAGGTACACAGCCTAGATACCTGAAAGAGATGATGAACAGATGGTTAATGTAGTTCACGTAAAATACAGATATCGTAATCCAAAAGACGGCACAGGGTTTTGTCACATGGGAGGGGAGGGGTGAGTAGGGTCATTGGTTTTATATTTTTAGCTAGGAGGTCCTAGGATCTGGTATTCAGACAACAATCAGGACAGAAGCCTACACTACAATGACATAAATGGTTCGCATGATAGTAACATGTATATGTTTGCTACACTTAAATGTACCGTATTTAATGCGATATGACGCACACAATCTGGCAAAGAACTCTAGTCAGGCTATTACCTTATTTTATTTCAATTTGGAAGAGAAGCTTTTTTCACTTTTGAAATTCAGAGGTTCAGCTGATGCATTAATTTGTAAAAACTGGGGTTTGAGGTTTAAACAAGCTGCCCATATTTTAATTTCACTCCTTCCTAGAGAATTATGAAAATGAGTTTTCTGTTTTGTCTTGGTTTAAAAACGTATTTTCTTTACATTAAGTTGTGAGCAGTTAAATAAAAGTATTCCTCGAATATTTCACAAATTAACTCGACTCAGTTTTTACAACTGCGCTTTGATGCATTACATACTTTGAATAACTTTGTGGAATGTTATGCAAAGAGTTAGTCTAACAATCCTCACTTTTCAAAGAGAGTAGTTGTTTACTCAAACTTTACACATTACAACGAAAAAAAGTGCTGCTCAGTTGGACGGTAATTTAAGTCGGAATATTAGGCACTTTAGTTAACCCTGTCTTTATTTAAAGAGAAATACTGCTTTAACAATGCAAAGCATACAAGGAAGCATCTATAATCATTATTAAACCATTCAGTCTCACGAATAAGCTCAAGCAATAGCTTTATCTACCACAAAACATACTGCATTACAAGAGTTACAAATGTTGCACTATTTGAAGCGTTGAGAGTTTGGGCCAACAAATTACCCTTGAACAACAAATAAATGAATTTCTTTTGGTGAAACCTTATTTCGTGAAAACAAGGCTACCATGCCTTTGCTGTTTTATTTTGATTTAATTACGATTCTGCATTGATAAATTATTGTTTTAAAGATAAAAATTTCCTGTACCAAAACGTAATTTTTTTCTTTGGGCAAAAAACCTTACGGTTGACATGTCACGTGCTTTGTAATGTCATATTTTGCCAGTTCCATCAATTGTTACGTCGCATGCATTGTCCATCATTTATATGTTAGGAATTCATGTACACCTCGCTCGCACGTCTCAATTGGAGCAGTTCATGTACCAATTTTTATGAAAGCGATTTTTTTCTATTCTCTCTTTTAGTGTTTAGGACTGTCACCGGGTAGTATTAAAAGCAGAAAAAGAAACAGCTCCTGGGAAAGGTAGCGGGTGGGGGGGGGGGGGTAAAAAGGGTTACCGTTTTAAAAAGTTGTCCTTATATTATAAGGTGTGTAAAGTGGTAATAAATAACCTGAACCGCAACGAGGGAGGGGAGGGGAGGGAGATGGCGACGAACTCCTGGAAGAGTAAATGTATCCATGTCTAAGCACACTTCCCTGGTAAGGCTTAGCCTATTTCACCCCCAAGAGTCATTTTGACCCCAGCCTCCTCCATTCTAAGAGCCTGCAAAGAAGCACAAGAAAGAGAGCAAGTAACACAATATGTGTCTCACCAAGTAATGACACTGAAATGCAATTCAACTGTCTATATAACATGGATATTTTAATGATGGGGTGATCCCAAAACCAATATATATATATATATATATATATATATATATATATATATATATATATATATATATATATATATATATATATATATATATATATATATAGTTGAGTCGGTAAAGCTGAAAATCTGGGCGAGGTGAAAAAGCAATGTTGACTCCACCGGGATTCGAACTCGGGACCTCCCGCTTGCTAGTGCGGACGCTCTAACCACTGAGCCATGACGCCAAGATGGTCTGGCCTTTGTTCAAACCCCATATGAAGCACTTGCAATTCACCTCCTGAGCAGGCACCTATTTTGGGAACAGCACTAGTTCTCCTTTGATGCAAGCCCTACCAGAGATCAGAAATGATGAAATATATATATATATATAAATATATATATATATATATATATATAAATATATATATACATATATATATACATAGGTAAAAAATGAAGTAGTAAATAGTGCTAAAAGTTTGTAAAAAATTCCAAGACGTTTCGGGTTTAAACCCTTCATCAGGTGGCAAAAATGCAACTGATCGTTGACACGGCCAAACGTACAATTTAAAAAAAAACAACACAAAATTGGGCACGGTCAAACCGGCTAGGAAAACAGACAGTGTTAAGTGGTTACCATAAGTCAAAAAAAATGCAGGAATTGATGCGTTATAACAGTTCAAGTCTAACGTTCAGACCATGTGGGGACAGGGTTCCAAGTTTCATGATTAGGCGGTTTTCGGCAGCTAGGCGATCATGATCGGAACCTCGAGTCCTTGGGTCTCTTTCTGACCCAAAATGGATCTGCCACTTTTCACAACAAGTATTGCTCTAACATAAGAATAACTAAAAAACTTGCATTTGATTCTGTATACGTTTAACTGCAGTGCAGCCGTTGCTGCAACGTTTCTCATTTTGTTATGTGTAACGTTACAGTGAATAATTTGTATGCACTATTATATTTTCACAACTTTGAGATGAATTTATTAATAACAATGTAATGTGGTAACGAACCTTTAGTACCCTACCCCCACAGAAAAAAAAAAACTAAAGGCTTTGTGATTCCTAACCGTAGGGGATGCTTTGTTGCACTCATGCTTATCCCTTAAATTTATCTTTCTTGACTGCATCATCTTACGATGTTTTAACAATGTGACCTCTGCTGACCTCACATGAACCCCACCAAATATAACAAAAGAAAAACGGAAGTGTCTTAAAAGGGATTCTTGAAAATTCTTGGGAAATTTGCTTTTTGACCTCTGGTGATCCATCATGACGATGTTGGGAATTCTAGGGGAATTTTGCTTTTTGACCTCTGGTGACCCCATATAACAATCCTGGAAATTCTTGGGAAATTTTGCTTTTTGGCCTTTGGTGACCTCAGATGACGATCTTGGGAATTCTGGGGAAATTTTGTTTTCTGACCTCTGGTGACCCCAGATTACGATCTTGGGAATACTTGGGATATTTTGCTTTTTGACCTCTGGTGACCCCATATGATGATCTTGGGAATTCTTGAGAAATTTCGATTTGCCGCCTCACACAGTTGGCCTACCTTCTCTGACTACGACCTGGGAGCGCTTCCAACGAAAAGGTTATGCCAGAATAATATTGGAATAAGGAACCTACCTTGGCATAGCATATTTGTAAATATATGGGCAATCACATCTAACTGTAAATAAGATTATTTCTTTGCTGGTTACATACAAGATCATCATCGACACACAGTATTATGTGCGAAAAAAGCATAAAAATTAACGAAACGATATTTAGCAATAGTCCCTGATTTACTCTCTTCCCGCTATGAAGTCACAATTTCCCTCCCTCTTCCCACTCTCTTCAGCACACACCACGTCTCACATACGCTTTGTGATATACCCGGGCACACTGTACAATCCTGTTTCTTTCAAACACTATGCTATACACAGTACTCTCGACTGAAAACTTAAGCTATGTCACAAATCTACAAAGTAACTTTAATCGAAACCATGGTTTCAAGGCGCGTGTCATCTGTCAATCAAACAGGACCGGTGTACAGTAGTATGTAGGTCTGACACGCGCTGCCTCAACTGTTATGTTAATAAGTTAAAATTATTCCAGCGGGTGCATTTATTCTTGTAAGGACGTTTTTTAGTACTAAATAAAGCTCGTTTTAGACGAATATGCCGAAGGAAAAACATGACTATAGGTTTTGTTTTCGTGGCTATGCAGTGGTTGATAAAAACAGCGAATCAAGTTACACAGCTGTTTGAAACCATTGACATATTAAACATATATTTGACATATTAAATAACAGAGGATAAATGAAAGGAGAATATATGTTTAGGCAACCATGTCAGTAAAATAATGATTTACGGTTGTTTCAGGTAAATGGTATCAAGTTTTCACTGCACTGAAAATTTTAGAAATGAACTGGAATTAAAGTGAAATTAAGTTATATCAAACCAAACCCTCTCATGGATATTATGCCTTTATACACAAAGACAGTAAAAATTTTCATGAGATGATCTTGAAATAAATCTTTTAAGTTATCTTTCATTTTTTCAAGAAAGCGATCAAGTAACTTTGATCAAGGACTTTGCATGGTTTACTTGTTTGAATGAAGATTTCTAATAAAGCTTTAATTGAAAAAAAAACTTAAAATTAAGGCACTGCTCCACATTTGCTATCTCCTAATTCGGTTTTCATTTCTTTTCTCATGTATTGTGAGTAATAAAAAGATGTGAATTACTTCCGCCAATTAAAATAAGGTGAAGTATAAAATGATACTTGCTACAAATCATGATTATTTACGCTATAATTTTTGCAGTCAATGCATGCATTGTCAGTAATCTGGAATAATCAACAACTAAATCGTTCTAATTTTGGAAGTCTACCCTTCTTTAATTATGTTATTTCTCTTTACAAATACCTTAACTCAAAAGTCTGGTCTTCTTTCTCCCTAGTACAAAATTAATCTATATCTCTTAGCCTAGTATACTTGCAATTATCTATATCAACAATGTAAACACGCTAAGAATAAACTAATCATAGTCTGTAACCAAACCGACTTACAATTTTTACAAACTGATTTTAACTAAAGCTTTAAATATCACTTTACCTTCAATACTTCTATAAAACATTTAACAGTATTCCCTAAACATTAATATATTAAATTTAGTTTAGATATTTCAAGTAAATGCTTTAGTTTTAATTGTTACTAATCAAGTATAAACCAATATTAACAGAACTAATAATTATCAGTGTTACATTGTATTGATAAATTCTTTATCAGTTACTTACGTTAGATGACGTAGCGATGGACACATTGAGGCAAACTGTAAAATATCAGTGGCTTCATCTTTGGTAATATCTCTGTTGTACAGATGGACATCTAGCCCCATGACCGGAATCCTTGAAGTGAGGGCCAGGCCCGAGGTGGTCCTGATAGCTGCTGTAGAGAGGTCCACTGATTGAAGACAGTTGGAAAGGTTCACATACGTGATGGGAATCTATGAGGAAAGGAAAGGGTCCATGTTAAAGTATAAACTGAAACAGACATTTTGGTATTGTTGATTGAATGTTTTAGGATATACTTAGTTTGGAGAATTATAGGAAAGGATAAAACATGCATTTATATTTTCATTTAAAAGAGAATTGAAAATGGAAAAGCCGTAGGGTGTTGACATATTGATGGGAGATTAATGCGACGTCAGTAATATAATATGAATTAAAAAAGATACCGAGGAATATATTTGGGTAAAGCAAATTCGGCTATTACAGGTGCGATCAAATAAAATTTAGAACTAAGATTAAGATCACATATCTTTGGTACATTGAATTGTGTTATAATGTTGCAGGTGATATGGAATATAACTTAGAAGAAAACAGTTATACAAATAAAATATATTTTTCTAAGGCAAATTAAATGACTGCTTAGGCCTTTTTTAACATAAGTTTACATTAAAATTTGGATTTATGGTTTAACAACAGGAAAAAAAAATTCTGCAGAATAGTTTTGTTATTTTCTTTGAATCAGCCTTCCTACTTTTTGCATCAAAGATTAAAGGGTGGGTAGAAAACGGAGAGCGGACTCAGGGATAGCACATACATGTGTAATCCCAAATACTGCCAAGATGTCCCTTTTTTCAGTCATTGGTTGAATGTGATTTTAGTGTGCTGGAAAATAACAGTTTTGTGTTCATATTTGACCTTGGGAATTCTTGGGTATTTTTGCGTTTTGGCCTCTGGTGATTCAGCTGATCTCTGACATCTGACAAAACTCATAGTAGTTTTCTGATGGATAAAATGCAATCCCATGTGAAGTATCTAAGCTTCCTAAATTGACCTATCATGTAAATAAGGTTTTCAAAGTTAGACCCTAGTGACCCCAGATGACCTTTGAATTCCACTATAAACACTAGGGTACTTCCGCTCACAATAAACCATTAATATACTAGGTATGAAATCTATCAAGGCTTCCTACCTTGCGGTATCATTTTAAGAAGATTTTTTCAGTTTGACCCCTAGTGAACCAGATGACCTTTGACCTCAACCAAAAACGACATGGTTCCACCTCTGAACATAAGGTATGTACAAGGCATATAAATACTACCTATGACATCTATCCAAGCTTCCTACCTCGAGATATCGTGTTAACAAGGTTTTCAGACTTTGACCCCCGAGACCCCAGATGACCTTTGACCTCCATCAAAAATGAGGGGGTGCTACCTCTGACCCTTAACCCTGCTGGAAATTCTGGCGTCAGAATTTTAGTCTGGAAAATGGTAATTGACTGACAACCATTTCTGACTATAAAGTCAGAAACAGTCTGAATATGAGCCTGAGACTGCTTCAGAAGCTTGTTTCAGCCAGAAATGGGTCTGAAGTTGAAACGATTCCAGACTAAAACCGACAGAATAGTCTGAAATTTAACTGACGGATACCGACTACGTTGTCTGAAACGGACTGTAGTCGGAAACAGGTCTGAAGTTCAAACGATTCCAGACAAAAACCGACTATATTGTTTGAAACCGACTGCAGTCGGTATCAAGTCTGAAATTGAAACGATTCCAGAAAAAATTCAACAACGTATTTTGAAGCCGACTGTTGTCAGAAATAGGTCTGAAGTTGAAACGATTCCAGATAAAAACTTACTGTTGAAGACCTACTGTACAGTCGGTAAATTAAGGCCCAAAAATGATTGAGCCTCCAGACAAATTGACACAAAAACTGACCACTCTGATGAATACCCACAGTGGTTGGAATTTAGTCCTATAAAGATCCCATGCAGGCAAAAACAGCCCTGGAGTTGAAACTCCCTTTGCAACAGAAAATGATTACAGTGACCCCAACTGACATGAAATTAAAGGCACAAGTATACCCAAGAAGAAATCCTCAGCATATGGCATCTAAAGCTTATAAATAATCAATAAAATAAATCACATAAATTTACAGACTTAATTTCATTTTTGAAGAACCTTGTTTATGTACATCTTAATAACTACGTACATGAAGGAGCTGTGATCATGTCTGCTCCACAGAGTTCCTATATTGAATATTTGAGGAGTAATATTAGTATCCTTTATGTAATAGAACACATCAATCTTCTTTTGGTCAAGATTGATCCAGGACACATATTGTGAGGACTCACATGTAATGTGATTCCTGTAAGAAGCTGCGGTACAACAACATGAGCTTTTCTAAGGAACAGTACCTCTCTTAAACCAGCCAATTTTCATAGCATGTACAGCATGTACAGCATAGCATGTAGCATGTGTATTGGGTGCTTAAACTAGTACGTCATGTGTACCCAATACACATAGCATGTCCAGTTTAAACTGATCTGTTTTACCGAAACTGTAACACGTGTTACGAGAACTGTTAATGGTACGATACGGTTGATTTGTATGAAATTGGCTGTCATGTGAAATTTCTGGTTCTACAACCTAGCTTGGACCAAGTATAAATTACACTAATTTTCAGTTTTAAGGGGCAGTTGCATTCCCCTGTGAACATATCTAGGAATATGATCATCTTTAGCAATCTACACCTTCACTGCAGGTTTGTTTGGGATCTTTAACACACTGGTGTTATTGTTATTATTAGACGAGGGGCTGGATTTAAGTAAACTTAGTAGGGAGAATTGTTTCTGTCTCGGAAGAGATTGTATGTTCAAATGCTGCCACAGCCAAATTGTTTTCCAGGATCTTTTCTGCTAACATGCCAAGTCCTTTCAATGAATGTGTTTAGTTACATGGAGTTAATTACTATTTGCAGATCATATAAATTAGCTGTAACTCAATTAACAGCTCGTATGTAAATTATACAGGTAAATTGCACACATCAAGCTGTTGCTTTCAACGTGAACTTAAGAAGCCTTTGCCAGTGTGTCATAGTTTTTTCATATCATCTGCTCTTACTTTTTACTCAAGTGAAGAGCTTGTTGAAATATTTTTTTTTTTAAATTAATTAACTTAATGTTTTACTTTATCAATCAGCACAGAAATGTCCCGGTAAGTGGGGTGGGAAACATGCAAATTGTAATTTTAGACTTTTGTTGGTGCATATATGCTAGCCTAGGTAATTATCACAACAGCTACGTGAGGGGCAGATCAAGCTAAATATAGAATTAAGAGAAGAAAATCATCCTGTTGTTACAACTCTACAAGTAACTTTTTATTTTAATTAAAAATTGAAAAAGAATGCAGTTTGTTACCCTGCTGTACATACAAAGTTGTAATGTAAACCCCACCCACTCCCCACATTTACCTCCATGCCCACATTCAAATGTTTTAGAAAACTCTTTGCTGCCTCTATCCAAGCATGCAGTCACCCAAAATTTATTTCGAATTGTATCAGCTGTAAAATCTTTCAAATGTCCTATTTTTAACGGTATATGTAGTATCTTTACATGTGATTCAGAACATAATTATATTAAACCTACTTGCTCTTTGAAATAAATTCAGTAATTTAGAAATAGGCTAATATAAATTATTGCGACATAAAAAGAGCTGTTCATAAATTAATTAGGAAACCAACGTAATAACTAATTCAACGGGGGGGGGGGGCAAATATAGTTTCAAAATGTACCAATCGCAAACGTTCATTCCCAGTGAAACTCTTAAATATAAAAAAACATACATGAGCTCTTACAGTAAAGTTACAGTACTATGTACGGTAGCTAGGCTTTAGAGACTTTCCAAAGGATGCCCACAAATAATAGACTACATAAACACACTGACAGTAACAATATTTCTGTTTCACCTTTTTGCAACTACTGTAAATTGTGCTGTTTCTCGTACCACACAGAAGTCACGGCAGTAGTTGTGTATACACATATACAGCTACTATCATTGCTGCTATTCAGTGTCCAAATTGTTCTCCTTATTACTATTTAAATACACATTTGGGTACTTAATTGTAGCTTTGTTCTTAAGATGCAAACCTAAGATTTCAATTCTTCAACAATCTTTTAAACATTTAATTGTGAGAAAAATGATAGACAGGAACCGAATCGTTCAAACTACAAACAGTTTTGCCCTTTGGTTGCTGATTCCAACCCCTTTCCGGCTCAACTCCGAAAAAAAATCTGACTGTTTTCAGGTTTGTTCTAGAAAAGTTGAATTCTTCCTATCTCATTGAAAAATTCTAAGTCTAATTTACTCTGAAAATAAAAAAAACTGAAGTCCAGTTTTCTTATACCTCTACTGTGGGCTGTCAGGTTAAAAAAAATCTGTGTCCTTGTAGTCGGTAAGAGTCTGGTTTACTGTCAGAATTTGCAGACAAAACACAAATCTTCATCCAAGTGAAGGATGTTGAGTTGAGATAAACAATCAGTTTTGGAATCAGTTTTGATTGGGATATTTTGAGTTGGACTGGGATCTGTTTGGAATCGTAAGTTATCTGTACGGAATTAGTATTTGCTTATTTCTGACTCAAAATGCAGCAAACTGATCCTCATCGGACTCTAGACTGATCCCACACCGACTTAAATTTCCAGAAGTGAAGGCATTCACGTACTAGTTATGAAATCTATCCAAGTTTTCTTCCTTGGGGTATCATGTTAACAATGTTTTCAGAGTTTCAACCTTGTGACCCCAAATGACCTCTGACCTCCACCAAAAATGGCAGGATTCTTTCTCTTACTATAATGCATATACATACTAAGTATTAAATCTATCCAAGCTTTCTGCCTTGAGATATCGTGTAAACAAGTTTTCAGAGTTTCACCCCGGTGACCCCAAATGACCTTTAACCGCCATTAAAAACAATAAGGTTCTTCTTCTCACCATAACGCATCCACATACTAAGTATGAAATCTATCCAAGCTTCCTACTTTGAGATATCGTATAACAAGGCTTTCAGAGTTTGACCCTCAGTGACCCCAAATGACCTTTGACCTCCACCAAAACATCTGGCTTCTTTCTCGCACCATAATGCATATACACACCAAGTATGAAATCTATGCAAACTTCCTACCTTGAGACATCATGTTAACAAGGTTTTCAGAGTTTGACCCTCTGTGACCTTAAATGACCTATGACCTCCACAAAAAATAAAAGAATTCTTTTTCTTACTATAATACATCCACATACTAAGTATGAAATATATCCACTCTTCCTACCTTGAGATATTGTGTAAACAAGGTTTTCAGATTTTGACCCCTGATGACCCCAAATGACCTTTGACCTCCACTTAAAACGATAAGCTTCTTTCTCCCACCATAATGCATCCACATGCTAGGTATGAAATCTAGCTAAGCTTCCTACCTTGAGATATTGTGCAAACAAAGTTTTCAGATTTTGACCCCCGATGACCCAAAATGACCTTTAACCTCCACCAAAAACAAAAGAATCCTTTTCTTACCATAATGCATCCACATAATGAGTATGGAATCTATTTAAGCTTCCTACCTTGAGATATCGTGTAAACAAGGTTTTCAAATATTGACCCCTGGTGACCCTAAATGACCTTGACCTCCACCAAAAATTGAAGGGTTCTTTCTCTTACCATGATGTATCTACTTGGTATGAAATCTATCCAAGCTTTCTACCTTGGAATATAGTGTGAACAAAATTTTCAGATTTTGACCCTGGTGACCCCAAATGACCTTTGACCTTTACCAAAACAATAGGGTTCTTTCTCTTAATGTGGGGCATCTACCTACTGTCAGAGTTTTCTTCTTCGGATATCGTGTAAACAAGAAAAGTGTCACGCACACACGCACACACGCACACACACACACACACAAGTCGATTTTACATACAATCCGAGAACCTCTTTGCTATTTCCTTTGTGTTTACTTCCTCAACCCTAGCCTTGACGATAGACTGCTTATTGCTCAAACTTTCGAGGACTTGACAAATCTATTAAATTTCCTTCAGAGGACCTGAAACCCACTGTTCAGGTCCTCAGTCTGGTAGAAAAACAAGTTCACTTACACACATACACATACGCACATACACACACCCCATCATGACTGCATAGGTTTTTTTTTCATCGAAACCAAAAAGACTGAGCTATGACGTAAGTCATTATTTAGTGAATTACTTTTCTTAATAATGCATTTTAAAACAGTCTGTTCATAAACCCAACAAATGTTCGATTGATCCTATTGCTATCGGATTTTATTAGAATTACAAACTTTAAAATTCAGTTCATAATTCAGTTTTTGTTTAAATGACCCAAACTAGTTAGCATACTCAACAGAGAATATTTATTTTGCATGTATTAAACGTCTATAAGTTTTATTGTAGGTATCTTTTACTAATAGAAATCACATTTTTTCCATTTAAATAAATAGAAATGTGGATCTATGTGCTGAAACCTAGTTTTACATACAAAAAGTGATATGTTGTCTGTCTGATAGAAAGTCTCGCAGAAAGTACCTTATGCACTGGCAAAATTTGGTTTATTATGCTTCATTGGTTACAACTTAGCCCATGGGTGTCAGAAATTTCAATCAACAAATCCAAAGTGCATTGAAATCAAGTACAAAAATGTTTGCATAACTTAATACGTCTTGGGTGTACCCAAAACAAAAAATATTTTAATTCGTCCAGGAGTAAAACTTTGAAATAAAATCTTGAAATTTACCTGCATTTCTTTTGAAAGTCATTGTACTCACAGTTCGTTATTTTTGCATATAAAAGTCTGGAATTTCCAATCTTGAAACAAAAGTCAACGAAACAATTATCTAGCTCACAAAGTTGGTAGGCTACATTCTAAAGCTTCACCACAAAATTGGGGGAACATAATTTTGAATTAGTATGTAGCCTACTGCTGATTTGGAGTTATTTTATAGGTAGGATCTAAATTTACAGTTTATTAGTGAGTAATGGTTTAGCTTACTTTTCAAAATGAATTTTGTTAGCTGATAACCCTACTTTTGCGAGGCTGTTATTTTAGCTACTTGTAACGTTAAGCCCAACGAGTAACGTTAGGCTTATTGGTAGACTCGGTATAACATAATTAATTTTAGCGTCGACTTTAGCAAAAAGTGATTTGTGCGTCTAAGGTATTGGGTCACAATTCATATCACAAACACCAGTTTTATAAAAGTGTCCCTAGAGCTTCGGTAATCATTTGCCATCCCCGGCATGCAATTCACTGTACCCACTTTCGGAAATTCAATTGTTGGAGAGGTTTACAAGCCAGATTTGTCCTTTTTGTTGCCAGCAGGGGCGCATTTGAGCTAACTGAATAACCGTTCACGGGCTTGAAAGCCCTACTATAGGCCCAGAATAATTAGTAAACGTTTTCTGTACTAGACTAGCCTTGTTAAGTTAACTAAATACTTATCTCAGTTGATGAAATCTGGTGGTGAAAACAATTTTTCAACTCTGTTAATCCTACTCGCAAAGTGATATGACCACACTGTACAAACACTTGCCTAGTCGCTAATACCGACTACTGTTGTGGTGTGTGTTCTGGGGAGTACATAACGTTGCTGAATGAATTAATATGCTGCTGTTTTTCTCATTCTTCACCATGAATGGAATTTGGAGCCAATAATTTTCCTAACGTCTGTAATTATGAAAACAACTTGTTCGTAGCCAACCTTTGAAGCAATTCTCTAGATAAAACATGTTTGTAAATATCAGTGGCGCCACTAGAAGGGGCCGGGCTCGCGGCGGTGTACCTCAGTCACGGCCTCTTCCCCCAGTCCGCTCCTGTACAAAGGTCAGTGGTGGTAGTTGTAATTTGTTGCTGTCTTTTTTATCATTTTCTAATACAAATTGTTCTGAATTTATCAAGTCCTTCTCAAATCCTTCGCAAACAGTTAAAATCTGTGTGCGCTCCTCACATATTCAGACTCTCCTCATTGCTTTGCTAATCATTATCATGTAATATACGTCTCAAGCTTATTCGGCTTAATCATCGGTGAAGGTCTTACAATAAGACTGATTGCTCGTGTGCAAAGGAGAAATTATGGAGGCGCACAGCATTGCATGTGTACGAAGCCAGGAATTCAAGGGAAGACGTGTTTTTATAAAAACTTTTTTTACAAATTATCAGTCAGAAGACTCACCTTCTGATTGACAGTTATATTTGTTAGAGAATCAAAAGTGTCTCGGCGCAAAGTCTGTATGCAGCTTTTGCCATGGAAATGATTTTAGGCCTCAATGAAAAAAAATTGGACGGTTCACACTCCATATCTCATAACCACATTAAGTTAGTAATTCAGGGTATTATTCTAAAAACACACAAAAATAGAAGTACACCCCCATCTCTCAAGGGACAGCCTTTATAAAGGGAATCGTAGTGCAATCTAATGTCATGAATAGCAAAACGGTATCCAGAAGCGGACTTTGATGCCCGAAAAGGGAGTTTAAATCCAGGTGGAATGTCAAACGGCGCCCAAAAGGCGCCTAGAGAGCGCGAAGTCTCCCCCAAAACGACGTGAGGTCCAGGGTCGCGCCTGAGGGCCCCTGGCGGGGTCAAGGGGTTAAATCCCCGGAAGCTATGGGGTATTTACGCAGTTGTAGGCATTCAAATTATTCATTTTAACTTCAACTAGAATTGTCATAAGGTAGGCACTTAACAGACCACACAAATCAAATTTTGACTTGTTTTCAATTGAATTCTTACTCTGTATGACTTACAGTCGTCCGGCATTGATAATGGCAGAGGGCTTGAGGAAGGAGGGGAGAATGAGCTACTTTGAGGGTTTCCCGCGGCTTTGGAACTGCAATAACTTTAAAGATGGGAGACCTAGTATAAAGAGTGAGTGCTTGCGAAGCGCGCTGAAAAATATCGCATTCTTAGACCTTTAACGATATGAGTAATAGAAAAAATATGCAAAGTATCCTCAAGGAGAGGGCTCCCCCCTCTTTGTTAAGCGCCTGTTCCTTTTTACGGTACCGGAAATGGCGCTTTCCGAGCTTTTCAACTTGCATCTAAACAATCGGCGGCATTTGAGGTCCATTCTTGACCATTTGTTGAGAAAATCTTGCTTCCCCCGATGTAATTTGAAATGTTAATGAAATATTTGTATAATGATGGCAAATTTAAGATAGTAGGCTTAATAGTCAGTCTATTTGCTGAGGATAGTGGTAGTTGCTGAGGAAAGTGAACAGCGAGAGGTGTGCTCAGAGTTTTGAAAATATTAGTTTATTCCAGCTGTCATACAGGAGGTAATAACGAGGCAACTCCAACAAAGTTTTCTACGCACAGCAGTACAGCAGTACCAACAACACATTGATTTGTAAAAGGTCCATGCGAAGTACGCCATTTTTTCGAGAAATGCGACCCTATACACGAGTACGGTTGGGACTGTTTGCAAGGAACATGGTGCATTTTATAACGTAGCCTACATTAGCACTTTCCATGACATTCATTTAAGAGCTTCAATTCGCAATAGGATAGCGATTAGGAGGAAAAGAATTTTACGGGCCAGATAAAATTTTCAATTGTATTAGTTTTCTATGGGGGTGCGCGCGAAGCGCGTTGAGGAAAATCTTCCTTTTATATAGTTTAGCATTTTTAGCATTTTTATAGTTTTTCATATTAATGTTTCCCTTCATTTAACACTGCAAATTTTAATCATACTAAGCTAAAAAAAATCATCTAATAGTTTCTCTGGTATCCCTTTCTTTCCTTTTTTTTTTGTTTTGAGGTTTCTTTAGCTCTGGAAAAAAGTGGGGGCAAGTGCCCTTTGTTTCCCACGTAATCCTGCCTGACCGAAGTTATATTTAGCATTTTTCGGCGCTTTTTGCCGACCCATTTAGTAGATGGTGACTGTTAATATACAAGTAACGAAAATGCACTTTTAAACGTGCTTGTCAGTGCACCACCCTTAATTTGGTTATTCCTACTACTGCCCCTCGCTCATATCCCGTTGTACGCGATTCGTTATCGAGTTATCACGACGCATGTTAGCATCACTATTTTCTAATTACCACACAACTTCCAGGAGACCCTTTCCCTGTCATTTTGCATCTTAGCCACCTAACATAAACAGAGGGGGGTTGTTGTCACCCCTCTGACAACAAAACCTTCTCTTGTACCCAACCAAAATAAAAATTTACTATGGTGAAGGAAATTTTTCAATATATGATCAGTTTGAAAATTGGCAAAAAAAAAAGAAAAAAAAATGCATTTTAGCCACCTTAAATGAACAGACGTTTATCACAGGGGAGTGGACACCCCACAACGGGACGGCACCTACATCAGGTAACGAAAGTTAAAGAACCGCCCCCGCGGTGCTCCCCATCACAACTCCTGACGGCACCACTGACAAAGGTATACAGCCAACGGGAACAATCCCCAAGCATAGAATTTGCCCCCTTCCCGTTTGTTTTCCCCCTCTGCCCTATCCCCTGCAACTTCTTCACTTTTGGAATCCTGATGCAGCCTTTGGTAAATATTTACTTTCAACGCTATTTTTGAAAGTTCCTGCATAGCTAGAATTTGTTCTATTTTAACGCTGGACCTGCTCCTCCTTTGAATGTTGGCTCGGAGTAGTTGGAGGTGAGGTAAAACCACAACAGTGGAAAAGTGTCTTGGGTTGACCTTGGAATTAATAAACATGTCGCAGTTTTGGCAACTTTGTTTGTTTTGGTTTGTTTCAGGGCTATCGCTCATGCCTTCTACTGGTGTAAAAACACCCTAGTCTCACAAATTTCGGTAGGAACCATGGGTATATCCGCGCGCGTGACACTGTTTTCCTGGAGACTGAACCATAATCCCCCAGAGAAACCTTTGTTATCGGGAAAAGTTGTCTTTTTTGTAGAACCTACCCGAAAAATAGGATAGAGTTTACCTGGACTATGGGGAGGGGCTATATTCTCCAATCCCCAGGCTCTTACGCTTATAAGCGTAAGAGCCTGGGGTTGGGCCCTTACGCCTATGGACAATATAGGGGAGATTATATTCCCTGGGGGACAAGTTTTCAGTGAAAATTGCAACTTTATACAATAAAGCAATAATTTCGTTCAGTTCATATGTGGAAACGGGGAAAAGATTCTGATCACAGTCAGGTAAGCTGGCGACTGTAGCAACCCTCCTCCTCCCTGGAGTTGGGGGAACCTATTATTCGGGCAGATTATTGGTTCAAACCGGCAATTTTCTCCGGGAACACAAGATTTTAACGGGCTAAAACGGCTGAGAAACATGTCTCAACCTAAAATCTTCCCGTATGTTTATGCTTTTGATAGGAGGAAGGTACCTCCTGGTCCCCACCTGGCTAGCCTTACCGGTTGGAAATAATAGCATCGAAAGTGTGTGTATGTGTGTTGCAGGGTTGGCTGGTCGGCTGAAATGAGCTAACGATGTCGAAAGCACACATGACGGGTGCTCCTAAAGCAGTCGGAAAATACGTTTTTAAGACATTTCAGTAATCTAGAGTCAAATACAACGTATATGCCAATGTTTGTAAAACAAACGATTAGCGTTGCTTCTTTTGGATATGTACCAGGTTAAGTGCGCGACAAGTGAGGGAAGGAGAAAATTTAAAAGGACGTCTCCCAAATAGCGCCACCACTGGTTTTAGGCCTATTTCAAGGAAAAAAAAGAATAAATAGGCCAAAGCAAACTTGTATTTTCATGAGCCCAACGTTTCAGTAGCAAGTGACACATTTTGCACAAGTCACGGTCCCTTACAACACAAGAAAAAATGACGGCTTATACCACAAGATATCATGTCAGAAATTTCTTTATTCTTTCTGCCAGCTGAGTAATACCGCAAACGATAACGCAAAATATCATCTGAGCGCGACGCGTTCGAGTCATCCCCAGTCTTTCCTGAAGAAATCCTAAGCTCTCTCTAGGGCTTATTTTTTCTGGATCTATGCATAGGTTACAGAGTATTTTACTAAAATAATAAAGCAAGATAAGACGCCAAGGAACGCACAGCACGCTGCCGAGCGCGAGAAAAAAATGGTTGCCATGTCTAATGTTTGAGTCATGGACAGGTGGCATATTCAATCAACATTGTTCACTTAAGGAGCGAGAACCTTCTTTTACGTTTCATAAAAATTATCGGGTCTGGTCGGGGCAGGGAAAACAATAGAGGAGTGGTGATGAGAATAAAATAAAGTAAACTATGTTAGACAGTGGCTACAACAGCCGAGTTTGCCAGGCGAGGACCCAGAAGAGGGCTTTTCCAGTCCCAGCTCCAGCCCCCCCCCCCCCCCCTTTAGGTATCACTTAGTTGACGTATACGTGTTTTAATTGCCAGATGTCAGGAAATACTATCTTACAGTGTTTTATTTCAAATTCCCCACCCCTCGACTCTTCGAACGTTAGACGCCCATAGGCTAGTACTTTGCCCTAACGGAGAATTAGCCCCCTGTTTTGTAAAATTCTGGATGCCTCCCTCACTACAGTTCAGCATTAAAGAGTTCATGTGATTAGCTACCCCTAAAATAAATAAGGGATATAGGGCAAAAGTAGGACGTCACTCGACTTAAAATGCTATAAAAAGAAGGAAAGAAAAAAATAGCTGCGGATATCCTTCCTTCATGTTAAAAGATTACCCGTATTCAAGCTTCAAAGGAATGTTTATGCTTACCTCCTTTCTAGCGGCTATGTTTAGTAATTGTATGGTTGACCGTTGAAGTAAGAGGCTGTCATAACCACTGATGATTATACCCTCATCGCACATCTGACGGATGGTATCTTTTATTTTATCCACCTGGCGTGTTTGTTCCAAGATGCACAAGATTGCAAATTTGTCTCCACCTTCGAGGCTGTGAAGGTACTGAATAATTCTATCAGCAGCGACGGGATTCAGTCCACATGCAATCCTGTAAACGTATTGTAAATCGAATGGATCCATGTTCGCGAAAAATCTTTGCAGGCTAATTGTTTCAAGACCATTAACATGTTCGGCTACATAATGTGCAGCGTACCACTCACAGAAAAGTTTGTGGTGGAATCTAACATAATTTCCTTTTTGGAAGATATCGGCGACAGATGTTCCAGGCTCATCGACAATTCTCACGACATTCTCCTCGGCCAAGATACCAATCTCAACTAGTTCATTGTACAATGGCTCATCAATTAGCTCAACAAGTCTGTCTCTACTCCAAACTAAGTGCTGACCCTTACCTCTTAGACTGTCAAAAGCAACTTTGTCCAGTTTCTGATGTTCCTTAGCAGATGCGCCTTCCATGGCGGTACCGACTCCACCTGTTCTAATTTGGATGTGCTCGTAGAAGCAAGCCATAACGTAACGAAAGAACCTCGTGACTGAGTCCAGCACCAAAGATGTATCTTTCTCGAGTGTCATATGAGCAAACATGACAAAGAACAGGGGTACCTGACAGATATCTGCTAGTATGGGGTTTTGTTGAAGTCGCTGCATGATTCTTGCAGCTGCTGCAGCATTCCCGTTTGTGACGGCCTTGAGAATATAATTTTCTTTTGCTTGGTCGTCAAATCCAGTCAATCTGACTTGTTGTGTTGCGTAAGAAAGTTTAGGTGGTGTACTGGAGGGTCTCGTTGTAAGGATTACTTTAAAGTCTCGAAATATTTGTCTGGCTATTATTTGTGTCACCTCATCCTCGTTTCTACTACTCGGATGCGAATACTCGTCAAAACCATCGAACACTACTACTACTGGTTTGCAGCTGAGAATAATATCTTTTATAGCGCTCTCGTTTATTCTACTGTCACGTGGTAAAAGAACCTGTTTTATAGCTTTAAAGACGTTCATCCCTCCTTTTAAGTATCTCAATCGAAGGAATATTAACATTTCTACATCTTTAAGAGGTGAACCTGAACAACGATTGCACCAGTCATACACATACTGAAGAGCGAGCGTAGATTTCCCATAGCCAGGTTCACCATACAGAAGAAATACCATTGCATGTGAAAGACGAGGGTCTGTAAGGATGGAATTGTATGAACCCAACGCTTGCCATGTTCCTCTTCCAGCGTTGCATCCACCTGCTTTGTTTAAGTATTCAGTGCCGCTGTCAATGAATACCTTATTTACACATATCAATCTTTCTCTGATGTAAGGAATAGGCTGGACACCATTGTACATTTCTGCATACGATTCCTTTATGTCTTTGAGAAATTGTTTTTTTTTTCCTGCAAGATTAAGTATCACATTAATTTTGTTAACTGTAGTCTGTCTTGCTGGCATAGTACATATAGCTTGCTTGGACCAAATCGAAATTCTACTACACTCTAAAAAATTATTGCCCAACCTGGGCAAAAATTTACCCAGTCGTTGGTTCCGTATGCCTCCTAACCGGAATTGGGTAAAATATTGCCTAACTTAGTTGGCTAAGGGTTTTACTCATAAGTTGGGCCAAAAAAAAAAATGTCTAACCATTTGCCCAACTAGTTGAGGAAACATTTTGCCCAACTTTTAGGTAAAATATTTAACCAACCAAGTTGGGTAATTTATTACCTAATTCCGGTTAGGAGGCATACGGAACTAACGGTTGGGTAAAACAAGTTACCCAACGGGGTTAGAACATCTCATAGAAGTTACCTTCTACAAGTTTTACAAGCTACCGGCATTGCTAATGCTAGCCACTTTTAAAAGTAGCAGGATTTTAATGAGGAATTCACATATAATTGAATGTTATGGTCTGGCTGTTATATATATTCAGTGAGACTTGTTTGTTATTATTAAAGATTAATAATACAATTTTCTTTACGATATTTCAATTCTCCTTTTATATGTTGTATTGTACAACTGAGAAACATAATTTTCTGTAAGAATTCACCATTGCCAGCTTCAATTTATTTCAATTAGACCTGCAATAAAGGATAAACACAAATTTCCTTTGAAAAATTCGGAATGTTCCAGTCAAAGGATAGGAATATAAACATTTCACAGCATTTTAAACATGCACTTTTCCCAAATTGTTGAAGCAAAAATTCCCACAGTGTAAGTAAACGTTTTGCAAAATGTTAATTGTGAATGTAAAAATTTAAAAATAGGTGTTATTAAAAGAATTAATTGGCGGTATGTTTAACCAGTGTTGGGTAAAGTAATTCACTTAAACCATTTCGCCAATAGTTGGTCAAAAGGTTTTTCGGTTCTTTTGCCCAACATTGTGAAAAATTTAACCAACTCTACATTGCCCAGAAAATTTAACCCAACTTTTTAAGAGTGTTAGACAGTTTCGTCGCATACGATAACAGGCTATTCTACAATGAGCCTCCTCAGAAAGCTCAGCCTTTTTCTGCAGACTTTGAAAGCAAGTCTATCGTCGGCTCGGTCGGCTGCGAGTACAAGTGAACGTTGGTACGTACGTACCGTCCGTATACTGCAGTACAGTATAGTACCTTTTCATTAATTGTGTACGTACGTATGGCGCGCAAATCAGTTCACTTTAACCAACCTGGGTAATATTGCAAGAGAGATGGACATTACCCAACCTGAAGGTTAACCATCCCGGTTGGTTAATCTGTTTTGCCACTTTGTTGGTTACCAAACTGCCCAGGTTGGGCACTTTGAATTTTACCCAACCCTTTTTAACCAACTTTTTTAGAGTGTAAAAAATAGTGACTTCAAAAGGTTTAATTACTCTATAAAATTATTGTCGCAGGAGAAGGAAACGTCCTTTCGTATCGGGTTAGTAATGGATTCAAAAACAGATATTCACACTGTTAGTTCTGCGCTTACACAAACATTTCGCAAAGTACTAACTTTTCGCAAATACATGGCTAAATATGAAAGTTTTTCTGCGACATATCCACGATTTTTCTATGAAAGAGTGGAGGGGGGGGGGGGGTCGCGCAACTGAATGGTCGGTTAGAGCAGTGACAGGGAATTTTCTTTACGAGTAGCTGTTGTTACAAATTGAATGAATAACGATTTACAGAGCTCCATTATATACTGAAAACCGTGCGCACCGTTAAGTGTCTCCATGAACTAGTACAGTGTAAAAATTTTCTGTGAGTGTAGCCCTGGGATTCCATACCTTAAATTAAAACTGTTTATTTGAAAACCCGCGACATAATGGAAATGCTAAAACTGCATTGTCCTGTCGCATGTATGGTCCCCCCCCCCCCATTCCTCGAGGTAGTCCCCGAGTCCACGCCGTAGCCACACGTGTGTGTGGTTTCCTCCCCTGGACCAATAACCCGTAAGGCCATAAGACCCAGGAGCTGGAAGAAGCAGCCCCTGGAGTTCGGGTACAGAGGGCAGAGGTTTTTCTTGCGAAAAAGGCGCTCAGCCCCCTAAAAAAATATCCGGCACGCCTGTGACGAGTCCCCTTCCTCCAAATACTGGATCCACTCGTGACGGCTTACGAATCATTCTTTCCTCAATTGAAAACACACAAAACACACCTGAAGTTGTCAGTAAGCTAGGGTCTTCAGAGTAATGTTTCTCAAGGTCATGTCACAACAGGCTTTTATTATGGCCTACGATTCATTTCATTGCATGCTAAAAGGAACGATCTTTTAAGGTTCCCTTAAGCCCCGTTCCCCTGAAAAATAATTTTACTGACCGAATTTTCACATTTACCCTGTATCGTAAAGTTGAAAGGATTTAAATCTCAAAAAGGATGTTTAGAGGCAGTTGACAACCTAGAGATGTGGAAAGTGCCATTTCCGCCAATTTGGAAGCCATTTTTGACATAAGTTATGTTGACAGGCCTTGTGTCAAGCGCCGAGCGATGGTAGTCTCCCAGTAGTATTGAAAAGACGGCCCGCACCCGAACTAGCCTTAGAGTCGTACCATGCCACAAACGTAAAAATCACAAGTCCAAAATAGCATTAAATTCCAAGGGATGATGTTTCGGTATATATACCCAACAGTTGATGTGTGTGTGCGTATGTAAAAGATGTAAATCGGGGATATGAGCGTTTTTTTCCCAAGGCAAGTGTGGATACACCTGCAAGTGGGGATATCCCCAATTGTCAAATGCAAAATTTGCCATGAAATTGGATTTTGCACCTTCCAAAGATGTTCCCCTTTAATTTTGAAGCATTTCTGAACCTTTCCCCATTTTCCATGTTTTGTACCCATCATCAGGAAACACCCCATTAGAGGGCGCTTTTTGTGCACTTTTTTCCATGTGATACACACAAGAAAGCAGCTCCCCTATTACACGGTTAAAAACAGGTATATGACGTCATCAGCTGTTGCATTGCCACAGCACTGTACAGGCTTGGAGGGTCACCAGTGAACTGTGGAAACTTCAGTTCATCAAAATGAGTGAGTATTCATCTCTTTTGAATTTAATTTATGTAGAAAAAACTGACAGCAGGATTCAGTCAAAAGTGCATAGTACTGTATTATTTATTCAGGGTGTTCTAGTTTCATTAGTTTGGAGCATATTGTAAGGAAGATTTGAAGCTTCCTACCAGGAGCCTAAGCTAGGCAAACCATACAGTGTGCTATATGCTGTACCCTGATCTTTGCCTAAGCAACAGTAGGTTACTGTACACAGTCTTAAGGCCTAACTCAGCAATATCATCAGTTACCTCGAATTATTTAGATGTAAGTGTGCACTGTAGTCAGACATAAGTCAAGTTAAAATGTTTTGTAATACTTTTAGAAGGTTTAATTTAGTAGCAATCACAGTCATGGTTTATCCTCAGTTTCATAGTTAGGTACAGTAAAACACAAGTATCCTACATTGCATGGTTGCAAAATGTGGACTAGGCTAGCCAGTTAACAGTTAGGTCCCAACTCAATTTACATTAATGTTACTTCGTAGTTTTTATAGGCCCAAAAAGTTAGGACTATTACAACTTAAGTTATTATAATACAAAGGACTATTAGTTACTATAATACAAACTTTTGCCTAAGGTTCATGGAATTACCATAGTCTAGTCTAGTTCAACATCCACAGTCTCAGTGTCAAAGTCCATGCCTAGTTCAATTCAAGGCTAACAGTCTAAAAGGGACTAACTTTCCAGAACCATTCTGTTAGTAAAACATTAATTACAGCTAGGCTACCCTGAGTTCATTTCAACGGTCTTATTGACAATTACATCCCACCCTAGACATATGTTACGTGGGACATGTGAGCTCCCCATTCAGGGAATAATTTATCCAGTATCGTATCGCAATTTGCTAAACAAGCTGGCCAAATTGCTACCCAAATGCAAAAATGTGTAGCACTTTTTTGTGTGCATAACCATAGGGATTTCAGTGATTTTATACTACAGAAGGAAAGAATTCTAAAAACTGCTATGCAAAATTTCAATACTAAATGATTCCCTTCCATTTTCATTAGTTAATAACCCATACTGTGTAGCAAGACAAATACGCTACAGCATATTCTACACATGACATACCCTACTGTATTTGAAGCTTTGGTAAGTAAACACAGGCAATCCAAATGTTATATACTGTATACATAGTCTGTGTACAAAAACCCACTGTATAATGTACAGGCTGTATAGAATACTGTATAACACTAGGACAACCTTTGTGTTGGCATGCATGTTGCAAGCACATGCACATTGCAGTACAAAGCTTCAAGTTTTTATTCTGCTGCTCCTTGAAGTAGAAGTTTGCAGCTGCCAGCCTAGGCAGGCTAATATGTAGATGAATTTCAATCCAGGCTTGACATTTTGTAAAAATTAATGATGTTGAGTGTAGTGTGCAGTCATACTATTTATTTTGTTAGACATAACAAAATAATCTAATAACTTTCTTTCCAGTTATCATGTTGATGATTTGAAGTAACTTTTTCGGTGCACTACCTTTGTTGTAAAGTTTGAAAAATAACATAGGATATAGTAACAGAATCTTTATTGCATGGAAGTCCCTTAATTTGTATGAATCCTTTTTAACCCACTTATGTCAAGTGTTTAACTTGTGGGGATAATATGTAAATAATCTTTTTACATAATGATAGGTTTTGGTTGGAATCCAGACATATTTTCAGCTTTTGCTTACATCAGCTGAACATACTGCTTCCAATAAGTAAACTTTAAACCCTACTGTACTTACAGGATTTCAGTTTCAATTAACCTTAATGCAAATGGCTGTAATCCTATTACAAGATGGCAGGTTACTCACCCTATAGTTTAATGTAACCTCATTTTTGGTATGGTATCACAATTTATGTCATGGATATTTATGGCACACATTGGAAAGTCTTTGTTTACATCTGCATGTGTGTTAGTGTACTGATCATCAGAGGTATGACCAGAATAAGTTGAGTGGGAGGGGGAGGGGAGTGGGGCCGGGTCAGATTGGCGTAAATAATGCTTGATATTATGTTTGTAATTATTAAAATTGAAACTTTGACCATTTGTCAACAGTCGGTCTTTTTATAATACCTAAAGGATACATTTTGAAGAAATCTTCACTTGGACCTTTTGGCCCTCTGGCAACACCTGTTATTCATATGAATAACATAACTTGGAGAAAAATGCTTTATTGAATCATTTTTCTCCAGTTTTGTAATGTTGTTAAACACAACATAGCTGAAAAATAAATAGATAAATGAATGAATGAATAAATAAATAGATAAATAAATAAAGAGGGGAGGGAGGGGAGGGAGGGAGAGGAGGGAGAGAGGGGAGGGAGGGAGGAATAAAATAACAACAACAACAACAACAAAAATTACAAGATGATGAATTTGATCAAATTCAGTGTTATCAGATTTTATGAAGTCACATGTCAATTTAGTAAACCAACTTTTTGGTAATGTTATTATGTTCAAGCAGACCAACTTAGGGTGGTCAGAATTGCCCATAATTTAATATCCATCAGGGAATTGTAGAGGAGCAATAGGCTACTTTCGTGTGACATAATGTCTAAGAATGGATTGAAAAACAAAATTTTTACTTTGTTTCTGTGACGTTAGCAGTCACTGATTTCACCGTATGTGAGCATACAGGACCATGATTACTTTTCCAGTATAACATCATAAGCTTGCTACATTTAATGTAACCTTGAAACTGAAAGAAAATTAATTTGTGCCATAGAGAGAGAAAATGTAGTATTGTAACTTCTCTTTTCCTCACATTAGACATGGCAATTCATATGATTATCATTTTTTTTTTTGCTTCTATAGAAAAATGTCCACTCGTAGTACCAGAAAAAGATGCAAAACAAAGGAAGCACAGGTGAAACACTTTTAAAGTATTAGCTCAAACTAACTGTGTTGGTTGAATGATTGTAGACTTTGTGGTATTCCTATTTTTTTACTTTGTTGCTCAAACCAGCAAAGCTGGTGTTAGTTGTTGTGATCACACGGCATCTATCTTTCTGTCTATCCATGTATTTGTCTGTCTGTTAATGTTTGTGCACAGTACTGTCACTTGCACATCCTTCAGTGGATTTTGGTAAAAATTTGGACATTTCGATTGTTGGACCATGGGCTCTCAAGTGTGTTGAGGAATTTAGGTCAAAAGTCAATTAGAGGTCATCTCGGGTTGTTGTTTGAAAATACGCCAAGACTCGGACTACAGATAGCAAGGGATATGTTTGAAATAGGGTCACAGGAATCTTTCAGTAGTGGTTACAAGGGGTTTTAAGGATATGAAGTTCGGATGTGCTTTAATTTATAGGGGTGTTTTGGAGAGGAGGCATTGTTTATGTAACATGTGCTTGTTCTCACTCAAATATCAGCAGGCTATCTTAAATCTGGTTTACATTTATCAGGAAAGGTGACTTAATTTCATTTGGTGTATGGAAATTTAAGGTCATAATTATGTGGTATCCTTGGCATTTTGGATCATTGTTTGGAAATTTGGGGAATCTTGAAAATACAACCAATCCTTGGTCTTGCTCATACATCAACAGATTCTCTTGAAACTTGCTCACAGTAATCAAGAAACAGTGGCTGTCATTTGATGTTGGGAAATTTAAGGTCAATACCCATGTCATTTGGGGTCATGGTTTGGGGAGGGGGCTTTGTTTTAAAATAAGCTAGTGCTTGTTCTCATTCATATATTGACACACTCATTTGTCTCAGAAAATAAAATCTCATCACAGAGATTCCTTCGACCCCAGTCTTAAAAGACTTATTTGACAAAGAATCCCGCGTATAAAAACGTATTGGTAACTCAGCGTTCAAACGCAAATGACTTAACCATCCCCTCATAGACACTACGACCTCCGAGCCTCGTAGCTTACATCTCCTGTCCTACACTGGACACTCTTCCACCCCAGTCAACAAAAGACTGTTATATTGAAGAAGCCAACGTACGAAAGTTATGGTAACCCTGCGATTAAACGCATTTGAAGCTACCGAGAGTGTTTATAGATCTCATACCCGCCAAAGGAAATTTTAGACTTGTTTAAAGTCGTCTGTATGCCCGGAACCTTAAAGGCGAAAGATCCCCTCAAGTACATCACAACCTCTCAGGCAAATAAATGTCAAGGAGAGAAAAATTTGCGTTGAGGTATGGTCTACTTAGTTTTTAGAGGAGAAGCCTCCCAGACTCAGTATTCTCACGTTCCTAAGAGAACAAATAAAAATTGAGAATACGTGTCCTCGTGCTTAAAATATAAAGTAAAGGTTTTTCAATTAGTTCTGCTGAATTTGACTCAGTCACTTAAGATGGCGCACAGTCAATCAAGCGGGATTTTGAACTTGCTGGCAAACCACATAGCTTTCGTTGCTTATTTCTAAGTCAACAATTTTTGATCTTGAAATCAATGAACGGGAACTTTTCCGTGGTATCCTAGGCTTTAAAGTCTTTAATAAATCCACAGAAAACTACCTACTACCAAGACCCGCGTAACTAAATAGTACTGCCACCTCAACTAGTTCTCAAAGAGGAAGGCGCTCTATTAACTACGGAAACAACAGATGGATTGCCACCCCGGTTCTAAAAAAATGACCTATATCTCACATGTTGGAACGGTGCATATAAAATGCTTGGAATAAGCACTCGCACGTAACTTCCTAACATGAGCAATTGACGAAACTATTCTCAAATACCCCGATAACTGCCTGTAAAATGGCAAAAAATCTTAAAGATCTTCAAATGAGATCATTTTTGAGAACAACTCAAAGTTTTGTAGAATAGTTTCTGATGATACTTTTCTCGACGCCCTATTAAAGGTGATCGAGCGAGACAATGATATTAAAAAAATTATGAATATCCCCAACCTACGAAATTTGAAAGGTTGCTACTGATGAAGCTCCGCTGTAATAACGCATGAGAGCAGAAACCGGTCTAGCTTGATCATAAGAATCAAACTAATTTTCTTAACCCCGCTAATAAAGCGTTTGAAACTCCACCAGTGGTAAAGAACTATAGTGGAGTTATTTTGTCTTACAACCCCCGGCAAATTTTATAAAGCCTATATCTCTTTCGCATGAGTCACATAGATAGACTCGGGCGTTTCCTAAAAAATGTGCGGTTCGACGGCTGTCACGTGACGTCAGATGGTGGTACCACCTACCCTTCCTTTCTACAGTAATCAAGAAGTATTGGCTGTTAGAGTATGTGATGGTTGGAAATGAAAGGTTATATCCATGTCTTTTGGGGTCTAGGGTTTGGGGAAGGGGACTGGTTTGTCTTACAATGACACAGACTTGCTGTGTTACTGTTAAAGTAAGTATTATTTTCATAGCCCCGCTTTAAGCAGTGAATAAAACTTGAATGCCTTGCTGTTCCATTTGCCACCATTTGGTATATGGAGCTTCTACACCACTTGGTGCTCTATATAGTCCTTACTTTTGTAACTTCCTTCTTCCCACTTTTTGCTTGTAAACTTTAATAACTCTGTTTTCCCTTGTTTTTATATTAGAGTGTTAGTTAACTTCAGTTCACAAGCAAATTTAACATAAAATTATAATTTTTCATTTATAGAAAACATTACCTGCAATATCTTGTTCAGTCTTGTAATAACTGTGTTGACTGATTATCTTGACCAAAATCACTATTACTGTACTTTTGTGTGCCTTTTTCTCTCTATTTGAAATTTGGTGAGAAAGGTGTGGGGAGTAAGACCTTTTTTTGTGTGCAGCAGGGCTGTAAGTAATATAACAGGTCATTTATAGCCAAAATGAATGTTTTTACTCTTCTCTTGTAAAAACAGATTAATAACCCTAGGACTTGCCAAACCCTACCTATAAACAGTGGACTTAACTAGAGCATTTTGTTAAACTGAGAGATAAAAATCTCACAAACACTAGGCTGTCATTTTAAAAGCTTTAATGATCTCTGCATCCTTTGAAGAAGACCTCTTTTAAGCTTCAGACTGTGTAATAAATTTAATATCCTTTCCTAAAAATCCATTTGAAGGGTAGGCATCTGTTGATGACCTTTGACCTTACTTAACAGAATCTAGTACCACAAACCCAAAACCAGCCAGAAGTTGCCCCAAATTTATGTCCCAGGAAGTGTTTGTTTGGTTTAGAAATGATCATAACAGACTGTATTGTTGTATTTTAGAGGGTTTTGGAATCTTTATCTAAATTTATTGCATGCAAAAATTGCAAGTGACAAATGCTCAAGGTTTTGTTTCTCTCTCCTTTTATTTTTTATACTCCTTTAATTTTTTATTTATTGTACCTAATGTAGCATTGTTGGATTTCCAGATAAAGTACAGGGTAATTTGCTAAGGTGGAAGATAATGGAATATTAGACAAAGATGTAGGAAGTCTAGGATAATGCATGCATTGTGCTCTGCATTCGGCAGGCCAGTTTCCCCCTCCCCAAAAACTTTTGCCTCCACTGTCTCCTGGGTTAAAATGTCTGGTTATGCCACTGTAAATATGGGTGATGTTTTTCCCTTCAAAATGTACCTGACATCTAGAATTTAAAACTGGATGTTGCAAAGTAATTGGGATCATGATGTTGGGGAACTTTTAATATTTTTTGTAATGCAGGAATTTGCTTTTATAGCAAAGGTGAAAGGTAAAAATAGAATCTTTTTAAAGATAATGTTCATTTATTTCATCATTGGCTTTTATACATCAAAGAGAAAAAGGCATAATTTCCCCTTTTGAGATCCCTATAATTGTAGCAAAATAAAATGAAATATCCCACAGTAATGAACCCGAAGAGCCTCTGGTATCCCACATAAGAATTTGGGTGAAACAATTACACACCCAGTTTACAGATGTTTTAACTGGAGATTTCAATGTTTCCTTTCCTCGGGATGTGCTTGGCGCACATATGTAACTTTATGGAAAGGGCCTTAACCATGTTTACTATGTTTTCTCACCTTAAATTTTCACATTTTTTATGATTAGGACAGGAATGCACTGGTTATACAATGTAGGTATGATGATGTTTTACTGTATTTTGTTTAAAAGTGAATCTTAAAACCCATGAATTACACCCCCAAAAAATATTAAATTCTGACAGGCAGGGACTCTTAAATTTGTTCCAGTGATAACATTTTAGAGGAGTTAATTGAACCAAAATAATCTGTTTTGTAAGAAATTGCAGCAGATTGATACACATTGAAGGATTCAGCTAACACTTTGTTTTGAAGGAAATATATAGGAAGAAGACAGCAACTGTTTACTGGCCTGCAGCCAGTCCTGATTTTTTCATGGGTGGGGGGGGGGGGCTTGGATCCTAATGGGGGTAAGGGAGTGGAACTAGAGCCCTTCAAAACAGTCTAAGGGTTCACCACAAAATGATGTAATGATTTCCACCTGATTTCTCCAGACTTACATTCCCTTCTTCTGTTTTTCATTGTTAAAAAAACAGATCCCAACTATGCCGCAAGTGATAAGCCTACTACAAAATGGGCTGGATGCCCTTGCCTGTTATCTTGGAAACGATATAAGGATGCAAATTGAATATAATGGATCACCAGATTCTTCTATACAAGTGGGGGAAGTGTCCACTTTTGCACTGGATGGAGAGGGTGGAGCACCATCAACCACATTACGAAAGCAATCACTTGACAGTCTGGAGTTCGACTTACAAGAAGGTGCGCAATACCAGTTTCATAATAATAATTATTTTTATTATTTCTGATGGTAGGAAGGATCTGTTTGATAAAAATTTTGGAAAATAAAATTGCTTAAATATGACTACATTGTGATTGATTTTTGGTATCTTTCCCTATTTCCTGCAGAAATAGAAGATGATTTGATAGCAAGGAGCATTCTGACTGGGAAGGGGAAAAGAGCTTCTGACTCTGAAGGGGAAAATAGCAGCACAGAAGAGGAGATGAGACCTTTGGTGACTTCATCTGGAGAGTGTAAGGAATTGGGTTACTTGGCAAGAAATGGCAATATAAGTTTAATAGACATTCAAAAACAATGTCAGTTTTGAAGAAAGATTGAAATAATGTTGTCCTAAAATAGATGTAGATGTCTTACTGAATTTCCTACATTCTTTCTAAAAGGACAACGCGTGCAAACTGGTACATTATTTCCCATCTGGATTTGCACTCATTAATAAATAGAATAAAATGCATACTTAATACTTTGAATGGCATGATGTTCTATGTCAACTTGAAGAATATTTGGACCCTTTTTGTTATGGCTGCTTACATGTTCTTGCTTTTCAGTTATTGTAATAAAGGCTGTATGTTTCATGATTATCAGAATTTGTGAGACTTGCATGAAAGGTCACATAAGACAGTGAGACAGGGGCTCTTAATACTGGGATCTTGGATTGTATCTGCAATGAAGAGAAAGTGTATTCTGGTGTCAAGTTTTGAAAAGGTGTTGGGTTGAATTACTCAAGCCAGATTGGTTTTTCTGGTGAGGATGGAACTGAGCAATCATGAAGAGTAAACCAGTATGATATTTTGTGGTCCTAGTTTAAGAACTACAAGGCCAGCCTCTCTTATTGAATACTTGTTGTTGAATTGATTGTGAAATAGTCAGTTTTATATTGTATGATTTCTGATCACTGTTTTATGCTTACAATTTAAGTTTTCAGGTAAAGTTCTACATCAGAATCTACATTTCAGTGCTGAAATTTAATTATGTACCTTTGTTATAGCCATTGATGCATTATTGGAATTGATGTGTCATGTTTTGAAGTATTATTTATAATTTGCTGACCATAACATGCCTAAATATGTCTGACTTAATTGTTTTCTTACAGGTGGCTCCTCAAATGCTATTCCACGTACAAGACGTCCCTGGACGATTGAAGAAAAAGCAGCAGTTTTGAGACATTTTGCTGATAATATTAGCTATGGCAAGCTGCCAGGAAAGAAGGCCTTACTCAAATGTCTCAAGTCAGAACCAGTGTTGCAGGATAGGACATGGACAATGATCAAGGACTTCATACGCAACACAATCGCCACTAGGCAAAGAAGGAAATCTAGGTTCCTTTGAATACCAAAGCACCTTTGAATATCCAAGTGATTGCTTTTGATCTTGTACATGTGTTCTCATTAGTGCTGGATGCTTGTTTTAGTTTGCTGTCTTTGTTTAGTTGTTGCATTCCTTCATTTTTTTCATAAGTCAGGTTTCAAAAAAATGAAAATCGAAAAAGGTCATGTGAAGCTGAAATTATAAACATCAACAAATTAATAGCTGACAGTAGCAAAAAGGGTAAAAAATTGATAATTACAGTGTCACTTGCTTCTAATGACTGTACATTGAGACATGTTTATACCAGCAAAACACTGCCACTTTATATTTGCTCACAAACTTGCAAATGAATACTCTATAGCAAACTTGTTTGATTTAATGGGGAGGCTACCCCGCCCCATTATTTTCCCACTCTGACCCCTCCCCTTATCCTCTCCTGCCCACCCTGCCCCTTCCTCACAATTTTTAAAATCCTCCTTTCAAATGTTAGGTTTCTGTGCTAAAGATGAGAAAGTATGCTGTGTAGATTTTTTCATATGGTTGCTAATGTTCAACAACATGGTTCTATGCAATAACTGCATTTAAGAATTAAATTAATGTTTGCTGTACAAGCTTCAATATTTGAGCGCAGCATTTTGCGGCACCCACATGTGCCTGTCACTTGTCATCTCCATCCTGCCTACTTTTTTTTTCAATAAAGCGGTTGGTCTGAGCTCCCGCATGTGGGACTTTGTGTTCAACTAAAACCTTTTGATAGAATTTAGTACAAACTATTCTCTCCTTTTTCAGTCCATCACTCTTCTTGAAGTTTAGCAAACTTGAACCCACTTCTGCTCTCTGGCATGAGGGATACCAGCCTGCAACCCCTTTAAGACATATGACAGTTTTGAGGTAAAGTTGACATCTTTTTGTCAGCTTGCTTTTGGTCTGAAGAATGTGAATTTTATAGTTTTAACATGTCTCAAATTTGAGTTGCCTTTAAAAGCACTTTAAGTCATACAGTAAATTTTGTACCATGTCCACACGCTGTGCAAAGAGTACATTTTTACCTGTAGCTACATAATAAGAATAAGTAATAAGTAATTCCCCTTGAATATGATCGCTGATTTGTTTTTGCAGTGATCACATTACATACATTTCCCGTATGGTAGATAAATCTTGTGATAGGAGAAACTTTCTTCTCTGGTGGCAATTTCTGTTAGTAAAATTGTGTTGATTACTCTTTATTTACAATGACATGAGGATCTGTACTGACTGCATTACTTTATTTGTTCACAGAGTTTCTTGTTTTAGTGTTAGCACTTCTCTATAGCTTGAGTATGTTCCATTTTTACAAGTTTGAAGATAGTGAGGACATATTGTTTCAAAGGCAAATACTGTATCCAGTGACTGAAGGGTGATATTGAGCTGAGACAAGGTTTATGAGAGCAAAACCATGCAGGGTCATTATTTTGATATTGTACTTTGTTTGCAATCCCATTGTTTACATGAATTTTTGTTTAGATTATGGATGTACAGGACATCAGTATTTAACAGTGATAGAAATGGAGAGGTTTACATACAGGGTAAATACTTACAAGTTACTGTAAGTATATTTCCTACAAAGTAATTAAACCTGCATGGGACTGAATCAAAATTTTGTTCTTTTGGCCTGAAAGATGTAACCTTAGTTACTTTGAGACATATCTAGTTTAGGTTCACTGTACAAAAAAAAAAAAACAAGAGAGACATTTATTAAAGACTAAAAGAAGTTTACCAACTTAGGTATAGTTTGTGCACAGTTTACACATTATATCAACAAGTTGAAAGGAGTTATTGTTTCAACTTGTCAAGGAAACTCTCTCTCTGAATCATCTTGGTTGTTTAAAGTGAAGTTAATAAAATGGTTTCATGAAAGAAATGCTATTTTTGTTTTCTTTACAAAGAGGTTACACATTTAAGTTTTTCACATATTTGTTTGAAACGTCACACTTAAAAGTAGTGTGCAAGCTGAATGCTTGCTTTCAAATGAAAAGCCAAAATAAAGCTTTATGACGTGATAACTCAAAATTTTGGTCAAATTCTAAAGTTTCTGCTCATGTAGATTCAAAAAAGAAAAAAATCAGTAAATAATATTCATTAACAGAAGAAAACAATGGAAGACAAAACCAATGAAACAGGGCAATCAGATCTTCAAAATAATAAACCAAGAAGACCTTAAGCTAATCTTGAGGCATGGTTTAGTTCAGTTTAGTAGAGCAAAAGTTGAGAAAAAAAGGGGTACAAATTCCCCATCAACAACCGTACAACCAATCCTCATGGAGAATAAGTGCCTTCTGATTTCTAGTCTACTAAAGCAACTTCTAGACTATTACCCCTTGTGACAGAAACCCAGCAGGGAGAAGCTGAAAAATTTATCAGAAGACAGCTAACCAAATAATACCATTCACAATGTTTAAACCTGTATCACATTGGATCCTACTGGTTTCAAGACATTCCATTGAACTAGTGAATGTGACCACCATCCCAGGGCTGGATGTCATCCAAGGGGAGTGTATGTTGTACATTTTTGAATAAGAAAGGGTACTCAGATCCTACATAGTATAGCATCTTGAGAATTTTTGAATGAAATTTATTTTCAAGATCTGTAGGGGCCTGAGTGGAACTCTATCCATGGGAGGCAGGCTGTCCAGTCCTCTCAAACACTCCCTTATTACAGGTTTGGGGATGGGGTAGAAAGTAGGAAGACAGATCAACAAGGTGTCTCACAGGAAAGTCAACTTTTAACTAAACATCTTGATCACAGCCTGTTTTCATTCAAATCTTGCAGAGCAGTCATTGTAGCTCACTCTTAGGATTTATATTTAGATTATGAATAATATTCAATGTCCAGTCTACTGACTTCACCATTTAGACCATATGGGGAAGATAAGTGTAAGATGTCCCCTGTATCCCTACACCCAGGTTTGACAGTAGAAAGACAACTGTGTACTTAATAAGATTGTCAGGAATATTAGCAGTGGCAGTTCAAGCACACACTCCAAACTAGACAGGGTACTTTTGAAATTAAAAAAAAAAGTTAATTCCCTTTGTAACATTAATAACTCAACCCATTTCAGCTGATGTGTAAAATGAACTATTTAAATGTGACCTCCAGATTCAGCTTAACATCCCTCTCATTTCTGTGTGACAAATCTGATGTAAATGTGAATCCTCTCTATCCTCATTTTCAATTAATATCGCTAGATGGGTCTATGTGTATATTTACATTTTCATGATGGTGACCTCTTGTCTGTTTCATTGATTTCATTAAATCCACAATTTCATTGTGGTCCTCAGACTAGGTGTGAGAATCCCCTATTTCCATGTGACAAATTGACAACAGTTATACATCTGTGTATCCCCATTTTCAGTTTAAATTGCCAGATATAGTTAATATGTATGTCCCCATTTTCATGGTGATGACCTTGGCCTGTTATATTGATTGAAGAAAATCCTCTGTTTAACTGTAATTACAACACCGTGTCAATGCATTATCACACGAAAGTAAGAATTTTTGTAGACCTTATTCCACTTCAAAGTTCCTTATGGAGTTTATGTTCATGTCCCCATTTTCATGGAGATGAGTTAGCTCCTTGTTGTAGAATGTGTAAAATCCACAGTTTACCAGTTAGTTGCCAATTCAGGTGTAACAGTCCCCAATTTCAGTGCAATAAATCTACCATGGGTGTGAATTTGTGATCCTCAATTTCAATGCAGAGTGTCAGATAGAGTTCATGTTGATGTCCCCATTTTCATGGAGATGAGTTAGCTCCTTCTTGTAGAATATGTAAAATCCACAGTTTACCTGTTAATTACCAGATCAGGTGTAACAGTCCCCAATTTCAGTGCAATAAATCTACCATGTGTGTGAATTTGTGTATCCTCAATTTCAATGCAGAGTGTCAGATAGAGTTCATGTTGATGTCCCCATTTTCATGGCGATGAGTTAGCTCCTTCTTGTAGAATATGTAAAATCCACAGTTTACCTGTTAATTACCAGATCAGGTGTAACAGTCCCCAATTTCAGTGCAATAAATCTACCATGTGTGTGAATTTGTGTATCCTCAATTTCAATGCAGAGTGTCAGATAGAGTTCATGTTGATGTCCCCATCTTCATGGCGATGAGTTAGCTGAACTTAGCTCCTTCTTGTAGAATATGTAAAATCCACAGTTTACCTGTTTATTACCAGATCAGGTGTAACAGTCCCCAATTCCAGTGCAATAAATCTAACACGTGTGTGAATTTGTGTATCCCCAATTTCAATGCAGTGTGTCAAATAGAGATAGCAGTGAGATACTGGTAGTAACACTATGGCAATTTGCTAACCTCTCAAAGACCATCACAAAACCACTTTCAGTTTGGACTAAAACCCATTCCTTCATGTGTCCACATTTTCACTGTTAAAAACATATGTCCCCGATTGACACCTTTTACATGTATGCGTGTGTGTGTGTGTGTGTGTGTGTGTATATATATATATATACACACACATATATATATATATATATATACATATATATATATATATATATATATATATATATATATATATATATATATATATATATATATATATATATATATATATATATATATATATATAGATATATATATATATAACGCTAATTCCCACCTTAAGGGGAAATTGGTATATCTGCTTGTACATAGGGCGAAAAAATGATAATAAAATACATAAGAAATAAATTCGCCCTAACGTCTAAAAATATAATTAACGTTATTTCAATGGCCAGCCATCCGTTCGTGTTAACAGCTAGGTGTCCGTAAATTTGACAACTTTGAAGTAATGGCATCTAGTTTGTAAATCTAAGAGGGCGCCCTTGTGACTTTACGTATTCCTATAGAAAAAGTGTGTGGAAACGTTAAGGCGAAACTTATACTTCACCCGAAAATTTTTTTCCCCTTAAGGTCGACTTTTCAACAACAACTTTCCCCCTAAGTGCCGAATTAGAGAAATATATAGATATATATATATATATATATATATATATATATATATATATATATATATATATGTATATATATATATATATATATATATATATATATATATGTATATATATATATAGGCGTGTGTTGGCCAAATACATAAATCAGAAAAGAAAAACGTACAAAAAATGGATATTTTCATGCCAACTTAAATCGAAAACTCCAGCTAAATACGAAACAAAATATTTCGAGCGTTTTAGCAGCTCTTCTTCAGTTGAGAAAATTTGTACTAAGCAAGACACTGTACGCCTTTAAGTCTTATATGTATCCACTCATGAAATCTAAATCCCTATTGAGCCCATTCTAGTGAGTATTCAGTCTAAGGATAGTTTTTATTTCACATTTACTGCGGCCCTGTGCTGTTTTGAAATTACCAGAACGAATAAAGACTTAGGTTGGAAAAACTGTGATCTGTAACATTAAAGTGTTCAGCCACTGGGAAGCCAGGGCTGTTCTTTCTTATGCTGATTTTGTGATTATTAAACCTATGACGGAAGCTTGTACCAGTTTCACCGATAAAGGTGATTCAAGGACATCTGTCACAATAAAGCAAATAAACCACGTTGCTAGAATCACAATTAAAATTGCCTGTCTTCCAGCTACCTGCCTGGACTCAGCTGGGTTCCCGTAGCACTATGAAAGTAGGTCGGTGAGGTGTCGATGTGTTTGCAAATAAGGCACTGGGTTTATTGCATTGTTTATTCTTAGAGGGATTAGAATTCTGGGACGGGGGTAGAGTGTAGTGCGAACGAGGGCAACTTAAAGGTTACGAGGTTGCCTATTGGCTAGTAATGGAGGTAACTCAAAAAGTTCGGCAATACTAGGGTCACATTGTAGGATCTTACAGGAACGCCTAACATTACTAAGGAGGGGTTTAAGTGACGGGTGGAAGGTAGTAACTAGTGGGATGCGATCGGAGGCTGTATAGTAAATTAAAACATAATGGGATTCTAGTGCAAGTTACCTACAGTAACCCCAAACAGAGGGCGCTAGGATACTTTTATATATTTCAAAACTTTTGAAATAACATGCAGTAAATGGTTGTTATAACGTTGTAAACATTTAGGCGACACGTATATGTACCCCTAATTTCAATGTCGCCTAAAAGTACCATTCTTTCACCCGATATGTCGCCTAAAGTGAACTTTTTGTGAAATATATATATATATATATATATATATATATATATATATATATATATATATATATATATATATATATATATATATATATATATATATATATATATATATATATATATACACAAATTTAGGGATGACCCACGTACCTCCAATACTATTTTCATACATACACAGAATTAACGCAGATATCCCAGGATGTCAGTAGATTGCAAGCAGGCTGGTCAGTATACAGACACTCATATTTTTCCAAAATTGTACAGATTATGTTGGCTAAAACGACCAAAACTTTCTGCGCTTTTTGCGAGTTACAGAAAATAGTGGGTTGTCTTTCACATTTGTTATTCAAAGAGTGATTGAAACCCCTACCAGATTAACTTGATAAAAGTAACAAGTATATGCAGTGTTCTCTGTAACGTTCAGAAATTTTTCTCTCCAGTCCAAATGTTGCTTCCTTGCATTTGCTGCAAGGTATCGCAAACTACCTAAGGGGAGGATCTGGCCACTTCGTTGGACATGCCATGTACATAGCACCATGCTTGTTATCCTTCTAGGGGTCAGTGACCCAGGCAGTGGCTTTAATATGCTCTCAAAGAGGCGATGAAAAGAGACTGTGTCGTTTATTACTTAAAAAATTCCTCGACTTTCACGCGCTTTAAATGCAGCTCTGTTAGTCAAAACCAGGAATAATAATTGGATGTTTGTAATGATTACATGCATAGCTAGTTCAAAGCTTTGTCAAAGATATATCCACATTACGTAGGTATAAATGTCACCCACCCGTTTGAACCTTACCCAATTCCGCAACTCTGCACGGGGTAACAAAAGAAGGATTATCCACCCGAACTGGGGCCAATGCTAGATACGCGCCTTAGCTACCCCCTCCCCCCACAACCCCCACACATACACCAGTGGAACTCGTTCAGTCTACCACTCTGGAATTGCAGTACTTTCAGTGTGCTTTAATGTGAGATAACAGGCTTTTGATCTTTCACGGGAGAAGAGAGTGCGCGTATTCTGATTTTGTTTGTTTTCAGCGGTTTCTTGGTGTATTCATTGTCAATATGGGCTAAACTAAATAGGCCTAATTGGTGTCGCATATGTGAACTGAAAAAAAAATGGAAAATGTGCCCTTTTGTTGTTGGAACCACCATCCTCCTTCCTCAAAATGACCTTAAATCCTCCCCTGCTAATACGGGTCTCTGTAATCAGTAGGCTTGTAAGTGCTCAGACTTTCCCATCAATTCTTTGTGAATGTGGAAGACACTGAATCAACTTTGCCATAATTCACACGGTCATGAGCTTTATCTTAATCAGTTAAACAGAGGAAACAACTCCATCTATATCAAGGCTTGTTGACAGAATCATTCGTAAATCAAAAGTCTCTTATTTTTGTTCCTATACCAGTCTTTTTGCAATTCGAAACCACTCTGGATTTCACTGATATCGTTCTGCAATTTCTATTTCTCTTAAGTATAATCTTCAGGAATATTTCCAAAATGCGAATGTAGGTGTTCTGTATCCAGTATGACGTGCATATTTTTGTAATCTTCTATGAAGAACAAGTTAATGGGGATCAATGTGTTTCGTCCATGTGCGTATGCGTTACAGGCTTGCTATGAACAGAACTCATCCAGATACATGTACACATGGCAAGGTAGTACTGCACACCGTTTCCATAAACACAGTGAAGGAAAATTTCTCGGAGTGTCATTTCCTGCAATATAGATGACATTCTTTGTCAACATTTCTCCATACGCTCCTCCTAACTCATAGTGGCGCTCCACTTAGACAGTGTCTGGGCATGTTTGCCCCCATAAATACAGTTCTAGATACGCCCTTTCCCTCATGTGACCCCAGGTGGGGTACTGGGGCAAAATCCTTTCGAGGCATTTTAGTGCTTCACATGTTCCAGATGTCCCAGGAAGATTGTTGCAAGGAAAGCAATTCTCTCTTTTTTTGGAATATTTGACACTTTGTACTTTTGGAAAAGCTACAGTATATGGACACAGCTACATAACCATAGTAAGATAGTCTCGGGAGGTTGTAAAGTATGCATATGTGCGCCAATCATGCAATAATTTTCCCTGCCTAGCGGCATTTTTCCTGTCTCTTACAGAGAGGTAGAACGCCTTCCACAAGTGAGTGGAGGAACTGGTTGTAATAATGCTTCCTAAAGGGGAAGTTCCCTCATCCCAACAATTCCATTTCGCACAGATAAGATAGTTCTAGCCCCGCCCATATCTACAAAACATATTTTATTACTGAAAGCCCTCTTCTGGTGAGCATACAAGGTCCTAACTTCCTGAAGTGTAATCAAAACACTCTCTGTGCATGCTGTGTAATATAATTCACTCTGCATCTTTTGAATTTTGTAATTACTCTGACGTCAATCAAAGAGCAGTCAACAATGGGCGCTTTTTCTTATCATCAAGAAAAAACAACACTTGGGGTGACGGTCATTTATCTTTAAGCTCCGTAGCCGCAGTTTAAAAAGAATAGAGTACCGTGAGAACAGCGAGGGGTACATATTCCCTCATAGCGCCCTACCAAATTCAGAGACAGCCCGATATTCATAAGCTTTTTTTTTATGAACATCAGGTAAACTCCGCGTGGTCAAGGGATAGTATTATTGTGGGATCCAACATGAAAGCCCAGCAAGTTTTTCACAGTCATCGAATCTTTATGAACTTTAAACAAAAATCTGCGCAAAAAGCTTGCAAAAGAATGAGATTTAAGGAAGTATGCATAACCAAAGGGGGAAGACTAATAATCACTTTAAAAATGGAAATGTGTTACATTGGCCTAAATGGATAGTTACCATGGACAGAAAGTTTGTTTGAATAGGCTTGTATAGCTAATAAAGCTTCAAAAATAGTCATCAGACTACCACTGTTACTCAAAATATCAAATTTTAATGTGAAACCCTCTTTATGTCCTTTCTGTTCATATAACGGGTTGCAATATGGTTTTGCATATATGATTAGTCTACACTTTTTTATAAAAGGGGGTTAAGACAGTTGCATCATCTAGGAGGAACGCTATAACTTTCCAGCGGGGTGGCAAAAGCGGAGAGCATTAGGCCTATGTGGTGAAAAGGCTAGGTGTCGGCAGCCCGACAGAGCAAACCTCATGTCACAGCATTATGTGAGGAAAAATTAAAGGACCGGCGAAAAACTATCCCTTACTTGTAAGACTTTCCCCGTATGATTTAGCCTGATAGAGATGTTTGTTTGATTTCCTTTCTCCGAAATCAAGGATTCGGCAAGGACGACAATGACAAGAGGAGGTCGAGTTGAGTAGTTGAGGCTAGCAACACCGTGTGTTGTCGGTAAGGTAAAGAATTTCAATTTATCTCTCCTATCAAAGACCAGGCCTTTGCAACCAATTATGAGCATACTTGTGTCGAGTTAAGTGCTAATTTAGTCTTTAGAAATCTGGTTTGAAGAGTTTCATACTTACCAGTCATTTTAAGTTAAATTAGCAGAATATTTTTGTCGCCATTTGAGACTATTTTACATCAAATTTCGGTTCGAGTGATACCTATCAGGATACCATTTATGGTGACGCAGCCAACCTCAGCTCAATAACACATCCATGCCTCCATGGCAGGGCCCTCACAAGAGGTTGATGCTGACATCCCCTATTCACGGATCCAGCCGGCAAAATTCTGCACCCGTCGGCAAAATGAAGAAAAGGCGAGAAGAAAGAGAGGGGAGGAGAAAGGAAAAGAGGAAAGAGAAAGAGGACAAGAAAAAGAAAAGAAAGGAGGAAGAAAGACGATAGATACAAAAAAAATGTGAGACGAAAGAAGTGCGCGCCTACGCGCGTTTGTGTGTGTCCACATGGTGATGGCGAAGATGGAAGAGATTGGCTCAGGAAGAAGAAATTGCAATAAATATAGGACGTAGGCGACTTGTACCATAATATTTAAGGAAAACAGCCAAAAACACATGAACCGTAAACAAATTTGTTAGGCACTTTTGCACTACAACAAGCTACTCACACATGCCAAAAGTTATTCATTTCAGTATGAAATCGTGCCACTGTGTGACGACAAAATTTACACCAGTCGGCAAAATGAAGAAAAAATGGGAAAGGAGCAAGGAAAAAGAGAAAAACAAAGACGAGAAAACGAATATAGTGTCAGCCGAGCATTGTTTGTGGGGGAATTTCGGGTACCCCTTACCACCATACTGGCGTCTAGAATTGTACAGACACTCCCCATTTGAGCTCAATTCAAGCCGTTCAATTCTTAAAATGGTCTTCATAAATCAACTGAATAGCAGAAGGTAGCAAGTCGAGTCATAACTTCGGCTGGTTTCCCGTCCCTCCTGTAGACGCTGAATGACAGTCACGTGACAAGTGTTTTAGATTGAAAGTTTATGCTAAGCACAAGCTTTGGAATTTGTGGTAGCGCCTTGTGATCGACATGGGCAGCGGCGCCTCCACAGGACGCATGGAGAGGGCATATGCCTTCATGCAATTTCGAAAATTTGCCAGTTTTTTTTAAAGAATCTAAAAGGCGTTTTAACTATTTATTTCTGTAGGGGATAGGAAGAGGTGTGTTTTCAACTTAGTGATTGATCTATTTTAATCACTCATATCAATCTACTCTATCGCAAACTCTTGGCAAACTATCATTATTTTCACTATCTCCCTCCGTTCTAACCTTCAAACCTATAGGTCCCTTAAAACCATTCGAAACGTATTGGTACAAAGATACGTTTACGGTACGTTTGCGGCTTGAGAGAATTATTAGGACGACCAGGGAGTTGTTCTTCACTTTAAACGTCCAAGGCTTGAAGATAGTCAAATGCTTCCTTCTAATGCTCATAATTTTGCAAAAAAAAATCCCCTACCCCGTTTGGGTGTTGTCTAGCCCCGAACTGGGGCGCTGGGAGGGGGGCTTGACCTCGCACGTTCTTTAACCGCGCTTCTCGTGCCATTTTTCCTACCTCTAGTAGGCAAAGCATGGCACCCTTCCATTCAGAATGCTCTGGCGGCGCCCCTGCTCCATGGCAGTGTTCGGTTCCGTGCGATAGATACAAAAAAGCACAATTTATACCCTTCCTGAACATTACGAAGTAAAGTGTTTACTCTAGCTACGTATGTTTAAGTTACCGAGTGTGGAGTTCTACTAAGCTATTTTGATCCCAAGTGCGGAAAAAAGTAATCTTTTTTTATTGGCACACAGTACTGGAAAAAGTAATCCTTTTAATTGGCACACATGAAATAATGGGCATTACGTCGAAAATTTTAGTGGAATCTTGGAAAAGATTGATGTGTTTGTATTGAGCTACCTAATGAGATCTTCAAACGGATGCGCAGTACTAATGCGTAGTACCTACATGAGCCTAACATTAGGGTATGCTTACACTGCTATTGCCAAAAGTAGGCAAAAGTTGGATGATGCATCAACTCAGTTTCTCAGATTGTGCACTTTAGGCCGAATATATGCTTAGAAATTCTCATTAGCTGGTGTTTTTCTTTGTTATTTTTTCATAGATATGGTCTCATATGGCTGACAGCCCCTCCTAGCACGCTACTCCTCTCGGCATACTACTGTGAGAGCCATCATCAATCGGTGATTATAACATAGAGCTGACAAAGATAATTTTGTCAAAACGCCTCCCAAATTAGAGGACGTTTTCCATTCTAGACCATTAAGTCGTGAGTTGCATCTAAACATCATTAATACCGGAACCCCATACTTTACTTATTTAGGCCTTAAGACGAGAAAGCCCAAAGACGTAGTGATTCCTTGCTGAAAGGGAATGATTTGTTGCATGACTCGATTCATCCCTCAAATTTACACTTCTTGACTTTTTTATTTTTACTATGTTTTCACATCTTGCCATCTGCTGACCTCATATGACCTTTCAACCCTACCAAAAAGTGGAGAGCAAAAGTGAAAAAAAAGAACATGTCGCAACCGTCTGCGTGAGAAACCGAGCTCTAATCCACTACGCCATCAATAAAACTGGTTCAGCATATAGTATGTCTACTCCTTCTATAGTCACAGCACCCATAGGCGGACTGGCCGTGGTGGCGATGTGGGATCGCATTTTTTTAGAAATGGTGGATAACCTGAACACTAGCCGTTTGGGGCATTTACAGCTCAAAGGGCCGCTGCCTCATTCTCATTGACCCCTGTTCCTTGTGACCGCATAGGGGCAAATAAGTGAGTAGTATATAACTTAACAACATCTTGCCTCCCCCTTCCTCCTCTGGGGTCATGAGAGTTTTTAATATTTCTAAAGAAAATCTCAGGCAATCAAAATTTCAGAATTTTCCAAAGGGAGGGCGCCGCTTACTACCGAAAAGCCGTTAGCAAAATTGCTCTTGACGCTTTCGGAAACACAAGTGGCACGTGAAACAAAATTCTCCAAACTAAAGTTCGTGAAAAACAAAGTAACACACAGAAAACACATCTGGAATCATTTGTGATGATGTCCTGAGAAAAGGAACTGCTATCTCGGATCGACCGGTCATGGACCAGAGAGCGAAGAAGATAAGTGAGCTGAGACGACTTCTTCTTGTGTGACTATAGGTAGTCAATATGAAGGCTACAGTATTTCATTTTTTACAATATCCTGTAGTGGTCATGTCGATGAAGACAAGTGAGCTGACTTCCAAAGTGGCCAATGCTAGCTAAAATAACAACTACATTAATTTTTTCCTCAAACTGCGGAGCACCCCATATGTACCATTTTTCAATGATAATACTGACCACATGCTATGATCATCAATCTGTATTAGAAGAAACGTTTTGACCGCTTGATCCCAAAATGACCCTTTTGTGCCAAAATAACCTCTAGTTGACCTTTGCCTTTAAAATCCGTAATAACCAAGCAAGTTGTGTCCCCTTTAAAATCCTCTTGAATGAAATCTGCTATTACGAAAATGGACCTGGGAAGTGCAATTTCCTGCTATCTGGCAAGTAGTTTTGTCTCAAATTTTCTGGTGCTCTACGCCCCAACGATGGTGGCGCTTGCCCCGCAGAGCGAACTCTGTTTGCTCAGCCCTTCAGCTTCCCAAACCACCGTCCGCCAGCCAAAGCGAAGAGGAATGCGTCCAATTTTAGACGCAAACTTTATTACCATAATATGACTTATTCATGTACTCTCTCATTATTAATGTTATTGTTTTTGAGTGAGAGTGTGTACTCCTGTAGTTGAAAACTGAAAGCCGAGGCTAAAATCTGAGAAATCATATCATTACTGTGTTGCATAACCACCTGTGCAGTGGGCCCTACCAGGGAGTTTTCATTACCACGGAAGTATTTAACAGGGAGTTGCTATTTGACAAATAGCAAATCCCTGCTATTACAATGACATACCAACTCTGTGGGTGGCATAGGCTACTGCAAGAATTAAACGGGACCAGGCGTTGCCTTCTTGTAAATATTCACGAGTCATGAGGCCACATATTTCTATGAATATCCAAAAGGTTTTATTCGGTGTTCACTTTGGCAGGCGTTAGGCATATGACTGAACAAGGAATATGCAGTACAGCCTGCTACGTAGGTAAGGTGGCGCTCCGCTTAGATAGTGTCAAATGGCTGCCCACTCTTACCTGTCGCGGCCGCGTACAACTCCCAGTCCGCCCCTGAAAGCATCCTTTAAAAGTGACCATAATTAGGCAGTTCATAAGAATTATTTCTGTAATATTTATGCCTGTGAAAAAACTGTTTTCCCCATAATTTTATCTTTGTAATGGTACAAAATTCAACCTTAACTTTTTGCTTGTAACGAAACGCCGGACACAATTTGGAGGTACCATTCACTGTCTGTTTTGTTTACGAAGCTTTCGTAGTTTTACCTCTGATGACCTCAGATGACCTTCGGCCGCCAACAAACCCAAAGGGTTCTCTTTCTCTTAAAGTTACTCATCTAAATGCCAAATATGAAAAGGAGCTATCATCCCCGTCTTAAATTATCTGTTATCTGTACCTCTGTACGGGGCAACGGAACTTAAAATTACTTGAAACGCTCATACAAACATTTGGCAGGGTTAAAAAACAAATATCGCATCGCAACTCTGAAGACCTTTAACCTGCAAGCAAGGTGGGATGATGTGTTTTGTGTATCTTGTAGCTCAGGAAACAATGATCTGTAACAGATCATGTGTGGATAAAGTCGTTTTCGGAAGGGGATTCATCAAAGTGTACGGGATATATTCAGGGGATTCGGACATTTTTTGGAGACGAGAAAGACAAAAACTGTCCCTTTAAATTTCCAGCGCACTTCATTTCATGAGACGTAACCATTATTGTACGCAGATTTTTGGTCTAGTAGGTTCATCAAGAGGTCCAGATGAATAATCGAAGGGATCGAAAAGAATTGGAATAATTTATTCTTCTGGACCTCCTGATGAACAGATTAACGTGAAACTCTGTTGAGTAGAGATTACATATTAACGAAAATTGAAAAGCATTGTAAGATTTCTGCATTCGTCAGTGCTATATTTTTGCGACAACAAAAACGCTGTGACGTCCATTCCAATAAAATTGTTAAAATCTTAACATTTTTTTCTTCTTTTGTTTTATCGTAAAATGTGACAAGTAGCTTTGTGCAGCTCAGAAACAAATGGGAAAAGGAATGAGGCTGAGGATGGAGCTACTTTGTTATGAAGCTAGAGATCTTGCTCGTAATCTAGGGGTCTTACCTGCCAAACTTCTTCTGGTGGCATCGTTGTAAGTCAGGTAGCCTGCTGGAGAGCAAAAGTTGACGGATACATTCCTTTTGAACGAATCTTCAACGGTAGCTACAATATCATGAAGACCAATATGATCTAATGCATTTGTTAGTGACGATATATCGGTGGATGAAATTTCGCCATTTTGTTTCAAAATTTCTAAAAGCATCCAGCCATGATCAGCGTGTCTTGAAATCCTGTCAACATCTGCATTAGGTAGTGCATATACTGTAGTTAACTGTAGAGCGATGGTAAGTGTGAAGATTGACGCAACGTCAAGAATAAACCTTCCGAACCCTTTATTATGAAAGTAAATAGAAAAATAAACCACAATCAATTGAAGTTGAAGTGTTTAGTGTTGCATGTCAAACGGCTGTGTAATGGCATTTCTTCTATGTCAAGGTTACGGTGGTTATACTATTTTTGTAAGTACATCACCTAATAATCACTGAACTTAAATGTTGCTTGCAAATGTATTAATTAATATTTATTCACCATGGACTGAAGCTATGTTTTAATAGGTTCAGGTAGCTAGTGAAGCTTCAAATAACAGTCATCGTCCTACTATATTGTAACTCAAAGTATTAAATTGTCACATGAAAACCCCTTGAAGGCCGCCTTCTTAATTTAATTGGAGTTTGGGTGCCAGAGTACTTCATGTATCATTGTGCTAATAAGTCTGTATGCGAAACGCGTGCCAACTTTGCACTGCGATTTATTGACCCCAGCCCGTAGCCAAGGGAGTTGGGGTAGGGGTGGCAGAAAGCAGGTTTGGAGCTGCCTGGAAAAATGCCACGCGTCGATGAAAAAGTACCTTTGCCTTAATTTACTTTAGTATATCTCGCTCCAATGATAAAAATCACATGCAGGTCGTCACTTTCAGTTTTCTTACAAAGTATGTTTGCAACCATAGCTATTTTGAATCGACAATCTTCCCAAAGGAAAAGAAGAGCAAAATAATCTCTGTCCCTAAATTGTCACATCTACACGAAGAAAGGATAGTTAAGAGTTAGAGTTAGATGAGGTTTTGCAGCTCAGCTTCTAACCAGTTGGTTTCAGTCGGGCCGGCCACGTCCTTTTTCCAGTTGTGGCTCACTGCTCACTGACTTGTTTTCCCTATTCCATTGCTTATGCTGAGCACCCAGCACAATGGCAGTAGCCCATGTTGACAAAAAATAAAAACTAACAAACCCAGAAATCTATAAGAGCAGTTTTCATGCTCTTACAAATACTTCTGTCGTGAAAGATCGGCAATTATATGTATGCATTAAAAACCCACTGAACGTACCGCAAATTGTAGGCCATAGCCTTGGCGAAATCCATTGGCTCAGTCCAGACATGTAACTAGGATAGGATTATTTGGCAACCGACTGGGCCCTTTCCGTCACCTCGTGTAGAAGTGCCGCACTGGGCATTGTTCTAAGGGAAGGGGCATAATCTATGCCATGTGCTGTTTGACGTACAAATTGGTACCATCGACGAAACTTTGTACCGGTTATGATTAAAACTCCTAGGCATCTTTTTGATTAATTGCCAAAGGCAGGAAATCTACGCATTCATGATGGCGTGTGTGTATGTATGTATGTGTGTATGAGGGTGTGTGTGAGCCAAAGCTGTGTAAGCCATGATATGGGCATGGGTGCACTCACAGACACCTCCTTAGCGGGTACATGGGCAGCCGGCGAGACCCCCGCTCTCGCACGTATTTCCTAGCTCACGCGCGGCTCCTAACTAGCGTAGCTGCCCGAAAATTCGGCCACTGCAATGAGAAGTCTCGCGCGGCTGCATGTGCCTGCCTGGGCAAGCAGCCCGCCCTCCAGACACGCACGTCTGCTGGGTTAGTTGGAGGTCAGCCAAGCTGATGGGGAAATCCCGTGAATTCCTTACCGGGTCCTTTCCTAGTACCCCGTAAGGCAATGAATGTGCGAATGGGTGAGTGTGCGTGTGTGTTTGTGACACTTTGCTCGTTAACACGATATCTCAAGAAGGGAAACCCTGACAGTTCTCAAACTTGGTACATAGATGCCCCGTATAGAGAGAAAGACCCCTATTGTTTTGGCGGGGGTCAAAGGTCATCTGGGGTCACCAGGGGTCAAACTCTGAAAACGTTGTGAACACGATATCTCAAGGTAGGAAGCTTGGGTAAATTTCATGCTTAGTATTTAGATGCCTTATGGTAAGAGGAAGAACCCTATTTTTGGTGGAGGTTAAAGGTCATTTGGGGTCAGCAGGGTCAAACTCTGAAAACCTTGTTAACTCATTATCTTGATGTAGGAAGCTTGGATTAGTTTCATACATAGTATGTAGATGCGTTATGGTAAGGGAAAGAACCGTATCGCTTTTGGTGGTGGTCAGTCGTCATCTGGGGTCACCAGGGGTCAAACCCTGAAAACCTTGTTAACACGGTATCTCCAGGTAGGCAACTTGGATAAATTGCTTATACAGTATGCATATGCACTATGGTGAGACTTAGAACCCCATTGCTTTTGGTAGGGTCAAAGGTCATCTGGGGTCACCAGGGGTCAAACTCTTAAAACGTTGTTTATTATGTCTGGTGGGGTTCAAAGGTCTTGTGAGGTCTGCATAGGTCAAATTGTTAAAACATAAAATGATATAGTCAAGAAGGATAAATTTGAGGAATAAACCTTAGTGCAACAAAGCATCCCCATTCGGCAAGAAATCACTAGGCCCTTGGGCTTCCTTTTTTATTGTTTCTGGCTAGATTTAAAGGAAGGGGTCTCTTGTGAGAGGAAGAGGACACCGTACTTTGTGAAAAAATATTTGGGAAGGCTTACTTAAAAAATTATTTCTTCTTTTAAACAAACAACTTTGAATTTATGATATTCCTAGGAATTGACATTTTTTTTTAATAACTTTTCATTTCCTTTTGTCCTGATGAATAAGAAGGATCTGTCTGTTGGAACCCACCTCATCCTGTAGATGTTTTTTGTTCATATAACGTGGTGCAATATGGTGATACATGTATCATTTGCGTTAAATTATTTTTGACATAGTGTATTAAGACAGTCACACCTTCTAAATGGAACGCCACAACTTTTCAGCGTGTGTGAAGTTCCAGTTCCACAAGTGCGGTAAAAAAAATGCTTTTTTACACTTTCTAGCGATTAGAGAACTACTAGAAAAGCTAAGAAATGAGCCCTAAAGGAGGAGGGTGATAGCTCTTCTACCTCCCCTCCCTAAGCTCCTGCCCCATATTACTTGCATCTAAACAGCCGTAAATTAGAGTGATCGTTGTGATAAAAATTGCTTTGAAATCCTGTGAGGAAGGGGTACAACCGCCCCCTACTTACGATCATAGGACATTACTGGTTACGATTATAATGGAAGGGTTTGTGCTAATCTTTGACAAGCATGATGTTCTACACGAAGTAATCCCAAATACCGAAAAAAAAAATATATAAAACGGGTGAGCGCGAAGCACTCCGGATAAAATAGCATTGTTTGCGACTTTTAATAGTAGCCTAATTTTTTTTTTTATTTTAAATACAGTATTGTTTATAGCATAAAATAGTTCTCCGATTTCCCCAAGTCCCTATAATTATTTCCATAGATTACGATATAGGAATCTATATCCTGCTCTATGATTATTTTTTTTTTCATGTTTAATTGTTGTCGATGGCTTGGGGCAAGTGCCCCATCAAGTGTTTTATTACTGTAAAAAATAAGTTATAGTGTCCACTTTGAAGGGTATAGAGTATATGGTACTTTAAAAAGGTCATTTTGAACTCATGCGAATCAGGCCTGAACAAAATGTTACATGTTTCTTTCATTGCTATAATAGTATTTCTGAAACTCGGAAGCACGGGCATCGACAATAAATAATGTTTCTCCTAGTCTCAAATCTACAGATATAGACAAAAGTCTTTAAAATTGCAGCCATTTTGGATTTATGCAAATTAGGCCTGTACAAGATGTCCCTTGCCAAATTCACTGCTATAAATGTGTTTCTAGATCTCAAAAAACGAGGGTAGAGACACCAAGATAGCTCTTCTCAGTGTCTAGGATCTGAAGATATCATTTTTTATTTATGCAAATTAGAAGTTTTCGCAATTCGGATTTGCTCGGACTTTGGGTAGGCTATGTCATAATGGGTACTTCAAACAAATGCAATAGGTAGAAAATCATTTGTTAGTAATTAGTTCTAGGTCAAGCCTTAATATTGCTGGACTGTATGCCGATTAAAATTATGAAACTGATTAAAGCTGTGGTAGTGTGGCGTCTTTTAATCATAAGAATAGGTGTAATTTTGGGCCTTAGCAATTGTAATATGTGGCCTGGTTTTGCAAGAATTTGACGTAACTTCTTTTATGACAGAAGGTGGGGTGGAACTGCTTTTAGTATCCTTCGAAAGGCTGCCTTTTGGATGTTGCATATAATGATCCTAAGATCGGCCAAAAAGAAATCTAACAAGACGATCGGCCAAAAAGAAATCTAAGAAGAAGTTCTAGATCAAACGTTGACTCTGACCTTGACACCTTATAGAGCGCCAACACTAATGCGTGACCACTGTTAAATTAATTTCGACACAATTGCAGCTAAGATTGCCACAAAATAGCCCCTCCGAATAAAAGCTGTCCCCAACCATCTTATTTGAGATTTTTGTTTTTGTTTTTGTCATAGGCGTACGGGGATCAATATTTCTGGAAGGCAGGGATAACTTTTGCCTGAATTTAGAAATTTGGGCAAAGTTGCACGAATTTTGATACCGCTGTGTCGGTTGTCATGGCCTGCAAAAGAAGCATAATTTATTTTCTTGGCTGTCTCATTCCCCCGAAGGGATCCACTATTATTGCCCGAACTGGGAGGGCACATCCCCCCTGCCCCGCTGCGCCGCTTATGGTTTTTTGTCCATTTAAGGTAGCATAAATACAAAACCGTGTTTGATTTCAATAAACTTTCATCTTTGATACTTATGCTTTCGTTTTTGTTTATTTAAGGTAGCTTAAATGCAAAATCGTGTTTTTTATACTTAAGCTTTACACTAATCAAAGGTCTAGAAATTGTCAGCATTTAGTGAATGTTTGCACTATTGACGAGGTAGGTGTAATGTAATCGGTCGTCTAATGGAAGAGGTCCACTTACATTACACGATGTTTAAAGATTAAATGTCAAAATATCAAGCAAAAAATTACAGCCTATGCTAACAGTGCGCTTTACCTAGACATGTGAACTCCCATACACAGGTTTCCTAAGACGGAAGCAAACTTGCAAATGTGCTGCAATGATTTTTTCTTTACATTTCTCTGCAGGAATACAAAGTTTTTCATTTTCAGTTGCAGAAAGATTTGGGACATGTGCCTCCCTCCTGCCGCCACTTCATGTAGGAGAAACTTATTTTTTTCTTTGCAAAAGTTCGAAGATGACTATCATAAACTAATTTTAAACAATTATCTAGCAGACACAAAATGATCCTGTTAATGTTTGAAGTATAGTTTTTACCATTGTTGGGTCTTATTTGTTTTATTTCTTCTTCATCTTCCCCTTTCCTTTTTATATATATTTTTGTTTTCTCTCCTTTCTTCTTGAAGACTTTTCTTGTCCTTTTACATTTTCGTTTAAAGTTATTGTTTTTTTTTTGTTGATTTTTCTCTTTTCTTCCTAACCGGCGGGCACTAGACCCAAACACGAACCAAACTTTCCTTGGATACCCCCTATTTGGTTAAATAGAATTAACGGAAAAAGAAATGTATCCAAAAAACTTCCCTGAAAAGAAGTTCAAGAAAGGAAAAAGTGAAAGCACTTCACAAAATAATGCCCATATTACCTTGCCTCAAGCTCAAATCATCTGCTAAATCGTTCCTCTCTGATTGTCTCAAAGCTTGTGTTAAAACCCTGTACGTGGCACCGTTACCTTTTTCCTTCTTCCAGAAGAGCAACATTTGATATATTCGTTCTCGTGTGTGATCATAGTCCTTTTTAAAGATATTAATTTGTGCTTCTTCAATGGTGAGATATCTTGCAACGAATTCCCACTCAGCGGCGATTCTTTTAGACAAATCCTGTTGAGGGTGACGAGAGTTTGATTATTTTACTATGCCGTTCAGACTTCTACTTAATTTGAAAACAGGCTCAAATCTTGAAGAGTTTGAACTAAATCTTCGACGGGAGGAGATTATCGATGTCAGGACATCCCGACCCATGAGACACGTCTAAGGCATCTCCACACTTGAGATATTTTGGGGCTAACCCATGTCCTTGGGAGCAAACATTTCTAGGCAGCACCACTCCTTTCCCCTGTCACCCACGCTACGGGCCTAATATAAAGCCAAAATTTTTCCATTTTCTAAGTTCGGGATTCCGTTTTGTTAATTTTTCATTTTCCGTGATCTTACCATTTTCCTCCGTTTTCCATGTTTTGTCCGTTTTTCAATAAACAAAGAATTTCTACTATGAATTGTGTACTTTTGCTGTGGACAAGATCTCGGTAGTCCTGTGTATGTGTGCGTTTTGCACGCTGCAAAGATGTAGTAGAGTAGTAGTAGAGTCTACAAGACCTTGATAAACAGTAACAGTATCCATTGTTCTCCACTTTAAGTGTTCTAAAACGGAAAGTTCACAACTTCTGCTCACATTTCTAATATTTTTTCATTGCCAGCTGGCGAATTCCGTGTTCTATTACCAATTCCGTGAATTCTGTCCGTTTTCCGCAACGCGGATAAACGTTGGCTTAAGCCTAATAGTGATAAGCTAAGTAGAAACCATCCATTTCTGTTAAAGGACAGAGGTGGGGATTGGTGATGATTAAGTATGCAAAAAACCCCAGGGCATACCCATGACGCAAGGGAGAAAATTAATTCAAAGGTAATAGGTGCAGTTGGAGGATTTTCAAGAATGGTTACCCGGAAAAGCGGTTATCTAAGTTTATCCACTTGGTTATGAGAATACCAGTAAACTCATTATCCATGGCCCCTACTTTCCACAAAAGAGTACACTTTTTAAATACAACATTGGCTTCACAAAAAACGACTAAGTTAATATTACACACTTCCTTGCTTGTCAAAACATTCTAGGTCCCAACGATGCACTTTGTAGAATCAAACTTGACTAGTAAGTCAATGGAATGTGTATCCGTACCCCCTAAAACTGCACTGAGTCGAAGTTTAGGAACAAAAACTGCCACCGTTAAGTTGTATGCGTTCACAGAACTTCAAAATGCGTAAGAAGGCGAGAAAACTTAGAAACCCACTTATTACTTACGAATAAATTATCTGGAAGGGCTTAAGTCGTGGCCAGTTATACTTTAAAATCTGTACACACAGGAATCACATGGGCTTGTAAATTAACATACATTACATGCTTATATTTAACACGAGTAAAACACAGTTCACACTGTAAATTTTGTGTAATGGCAGACTAGAGTGATATGCCTTTATAGCATGTAAACAACGTTTCTAACCCATGAAATATGTTTCTATATAATACAATACACTTGTTTATACTCACCAACAAATCTTTGTCTTTAACAATTTCCATCTGTACTTCCCAGCTATACCTTGCCAATTATCTATCGTTGACGACAATGTAAAGTTAAGGCAGAGTCTGTCAGTGCACATCGTGACACTCGTTGATATGTACGGTATCTGCTAGATCTACAAGAAGAAGAAAAGAAAGGAAAAAATATCATCTGCAACACTTTACGCAATTTTATTGGCTCAACTATAGTGATAAATTAACGATATGTAATTGGACATTAAAAATTCGTCTGAACTATGAATTCTGTTCAACATTTTCTATGCCAGTGCTTTGCTCTATATGTCTGGTCTATCACTTCTAGATTTAAATTTTGTTTTTAATTAGCGTCACAAGACCTGAAACCTTTCTAGCATTTTTGTAAACCCATACATCTGTGAAAGTAAAGATATCTTAATTCAGCAAGTACAACCTTACAAAGTTGTATTTTAAGGTGAGACTATTTGAAAGCCTAATTCAAACTCGGCGATACTGTTATAGGAGGAATTACATTCCAGCTCCGAATACCTGTTTACTTATATCAGCCTTTTCAGTGTGGAATCTTTAGTTTCCGAAAATTCTTTATTTCTTCAAAATAAGCCACTTTAACCTACAGTTTGCTCAAGTATGAAACTCAAAGCGTATATCTGGATGGCTGTCACTGGAAAATAGCTAACATTCAATTAAAAATACGGGTAACTTTAACAATTCTAAACAACTTATTAGCAATGCCTCTTTTCTATTTTTTAATGTTTGTTGCAGGTGTTGCTAGACGGTGGTGCTAATAACAAACTTCTCGATAGTTTTTAAGTTCCGTGGTCGACTACTAGGAACAACATGATTTCATTACAAGACTGTTTATCATATGCTTCTAACAAAAATCACAATGTCCTACCCCAAATTCTTGGACACTACTGAGAAATGCAGGAAAAAAGACAAAAGATATAAACAGAGCGCTTTTTTCATTAAAAGTTGATATAGATCAATTTAAATGGACAGGACATTATTTGTATTTTTAGAAAACGAAGGTTTAATCAGTGACATTATTATAAGCATAACGGCATTGTCAGTATAGCTCCCTCTATTTGGAATCAGCCATAAAATCTTCAGTTCCTACAGAAACTGAACTTTGTGAGGATATCTGTGATTTGCATCTAATGATTAAAACATTTAAATACTATTTTGGGGGTGATCCTTTTACCGCTGTACTTTTTTATTCCTTTTCGAAAGCCGGCGAACGGAATTTATGCAATCACGCGAGTGTATATCAGCGAGTATTTATGCGATATCTCAAGATGGCAATGGTGGACAATTTTCATACTTATAATATAGAATAGTGATATTTAGAAGAAGATCCAGATTTTTTTTGTGGTAGAGATCAAAGGTCATGTGAGGTTAACAGAGGTAAAGAATCGAAAACATTGTAAACACGATATCTCTAGGTAGGAAGCATGCATTTTCCAAATTTTGTCCAGTGTTTCGTGACCAACGAAAAGCCATCGAGTTTTTCACCCTATTTTCAATTTCTCCGTTTTTCAGACAATTTTCTTCCAAGAGAGGAATTAGGTATATGTATGTATGTATATAAAGATCTCAAATTAAAAAAAAAAACAATTTATTATGCAAACAGTGCAGGGTTGAGTCTATGTAGGAAAAATGCGATGCCGATATATTATACTCATGCTGTAATTAGCCAGCCGGGTATAAGTCTAAATTTGGCTGCTATTTTACAATGTTATATAATTCGAAAAGTATTCGGTAATCAAGTAGGACTGCTAGAATACTGTTTCAAGTTCTCGTACTCGTAGTCGAATGTAGTATTTTTATTTGAATGCCAAAATACTCTTATTTGAACATGCCGAGTACTTTACGAGTGCGATAAATAAACTTCTTGCAAAATTCAGTCATGTAAAAGCAGCATCTAGCCACAGCATTTAGTGCCACAAATTGCTTTATCTTTTGGCATTTTGTAACATTATTACTCAAACAATACCGATACCACTTATGGTGAATCTTTTTCAGCGGTCATGTATATAGCTGTAATTATGTTTATGGAAGCGCAGCTTTTCATAAACATATTGTGATAACACAGGATCAGGCCACGTGACAGTTTCTTTGTGACACGTTATCTGAAGAAGCAGTTCATGATTAGAACTGCCGCAAGTACTGTATATTTCTAACCACGTTTACATAATTGTAAAGCAGTCACTAAGAAAATAGTGGTCTTTTCATTGCAGAATAAGACTATAAAAAGTTTCAATGTCCAAACGTCTTAATAACTTAGGCAAATAAGTGTGCACAAATTCAAGTATCTTAAAAGATTTCCACCAGGTGTTACTGATACAAAGTTTAAAAATTACAATAATATAATGAAAAAAACTTAATTTTCAAAGCTAGCTTTGTTTATAATACTTTTTGTAAGTAAAAAGATCATTTACTGGTCTTCATAGAAAGATGTGACATTTACTCTTTCCTCACTTTTGTAGGATATGTTATCATGACATAAAACACTGTTAGTCCTAGTAATAGTTACCCTTTGGACATCCTTGAGCATGTGCAGAAGATCCAGAACACGGAAGTCAGCGTCACTGTGACCAACTGTGAAGCACGAAACACACAACCAATTTGTGCATAGTGAGCATGGTACCGTTAGTACAGCCATAGGTGCACAGTGCATGCAAGATATAGTTCTTATATTCCGCTCGGCACGGCCCGGCCACTTTTTCGGTCGAGATTGTTCCCACCCAAGGCCGATATCGTAGTATCGTATTACAGCCGTGTTTATCGAAAACATTAGGCCATCTTTAGAGCCATTGTTTTTGGCAGTGACCCCCACAGTGGCTGACACAGAAGGAAACGAAGTAATGTTGTAGGCGTAAGAATATTAACGTGAGGCCTGGCCTCTTCGGTCAAATAGGTGATACATATGTAGTCTACACTTAGTTGTGTTGTTGACCCATACACTCGTTTTATACGCACAGCGGCTGCCAGTAGCCTAGGAGAAACTTTCGTTTACAACTTCTGCCACAGTTTGGTTCTGTATCATCATATTGTGTAGGCCAATAACGTGGCTTAGTGATAATGTCACCTAGTCACCCGGTTGTAAGTGTTTTTCTAATTTAACTCTCAACTCCTTCCTTTGATCTGTGGTGGACTCACCTCTACAGTTAGTGCACCGTTTCTGCGAATACAATTTTGCTCACGTCTACTGACAATGCAGGCCTTGCGGAACTTGCTGCTTACTTTAAGGGAAAGCTCGACCTTTCAGTTGTTTGTACACGTCTTAATAGTAGGTTTTCTGACGTCTACGGTTCTTTCTACATTAAGGCTGAGTGTGATGACCCACAATTTTTTTTATGAACCCCGACATATGGCCAGAGGGCATTTCCTTCAGATGGTATAGACCAGACTGCACGAACAAAGAAGATGATGACGCTAAACAGTCTGAAGAAGCTGATACATAATACTAATAGTAATTAACGAGAGCGTATCTTCTCATGAAGAACTTTTCGTGCCTCCTTTTGACGAGGTAACGGACAAGCAACTGCAAAACTTTTTCCCCGATTCTAAAGGTCGATTCAACTTATGCGTAAATAACAGTCTTAAAAACCATCGCTGATAATCAACAAGGTAACAATATTAATTTAAACTGTCAGTATTACGACCAAATCTCGCTCAATGATACTATCAACTACAATGCTATTGATCTCTCATTTTTTCACTCAAATATAAGAAGTCTATCTAAGAATTTTACAGAGCTTATTGCTTTTTGGAGTGTCTCTCACTCAACTTTGATGTCATCATGCTATCTGAAATATTGGTCGTTGCCACTCTCAGGCCTTTACAAATTTTGCCTGATTATGGCTTTGAGTTTATTGCTCCAGTTTCCAAATGTGGTGGGGTTGGAATTTTCTTCAAGAAAAAGTTTTCTAACTTCGAAGCAAGAAAAATTTGTTAAGCTCTCATTTTAAATGTGACTGCCTGCATTGTCAAGTTGAAGACTTGTGGCTGAGTATCTTTCTTAATAATAAACGCTTTGAATTTGTTGTTTGTTACAGGCACCCTAAAGGCAATGTTAAGCATTTTGTTAACGCTCTGGAAAATGTACTCTTGCCTAATGGAAATAATATTTTCTGTGTATTTGCTGGTGACATTAATGTTGACCTTCTTAAAGTCACCTCTACCCTTGCTGTGCGTGATTATCTGAATTTACTGAGGTGCAATTTGTTTAGTCAGTTATAAATGTTCCAACTAGGGTTACCGATACCTCAATATCTCTTATTGACGTTTT